>PVKN010013657.1:0-19767 GCA_004027915.1 Capromys pilorides | reverse complement strand
AAAAAAAAAAAAAAAGATTTGAACTGAACAGTGTCGAGAGAAGGATACACAGACAGCGCTCGCTCTCTGGATCACACTGAATCACCCAAGGAGGAAGGACCACTGGCCTCTGGAAGCTCTAAGTGACCCCAGCTCCCAGGTAGGCCACTAACCCTGGACTTCTGCATAGGCCCTGGATACCCAAGTATTGTATACAGGTCTGCTGCCTCTTTTGGGCCATGCACAGGACTGGCCCTTGGACTTCACAGTTAAAAGGAAACTCAGAAGCTCCAGGCGAAGAAGCCAGACTCAGTAGTTTCACTTGCAATAATGGGAAAGTCATGAAGCACAAGCCAGCTCTGAAACAGCACATTCCTGAGACTCTCAGAGTAAATGGCATCTCCTGCAACAAATCAGGGAGTCTAAAGAGCTGCAGTGTAAAAACTTAATCCCAAACATACATTTAATCAGTAAAATGTCTACATCAGGAAAACTCTCTAATGTGACACAATTATGACACAACCCTACCAGTTCCTCCTCACATTTATCTGCTGAAGTCTACATCAGACCTTGCTGCAGCTGAGGCTAATGGCCCTCTGCATATGGTGATGCTATCAGCCTCCAAGCCAAAGCAGCTAGGAGGACAACTGGGGCCCAAGGGGGTCAGCAGAATCATTCCTCTAGCAGAACTAAGAGGAGAGCTTCCTTGAGCAGTTTTGAGTCCCTTTGCCTCAGCCTGGAGATCCACAGTTGACTATGCAGTGTGTATATGAGACACCAAATATGAAAATGCACCTACAGATATTAAGGATATGGCTGTTCTTTAACTGCTATTCCTCCTCCAGCGTGCAGAACACTACCTACTAGGTAGGTACATAAAGGATGTCTACAATAATGCTTTGCATGCTGAAACAGCAGCTATGGACTAACATAACTGCTAGCATATAAAAGTTCACATAACAGCAAACTTCAGACTAAAGCTGATACCTCATAACGTATCAATGAACAACCTGAGTGTACACACTTGAAAAGCAGGGTACCTAAAAAGGGTCCCACACTGATCAAAACTGTTCAAAGAATAAGTAACATCTCTACTGAACATATACAGACATTTTGTTGTCATATTCTCTAAGTAATTAACATCAATGCTGTAGGAGGTACTACAAGTAACCTAGAGGTGTTTTCAAATACGCATGAGGATCTGTGCAGGCTGTATGCTAATCTACATCCTTGCATATACGGGACCTCAGCATCTGAGAACCTTGGTGTCTGAGAGGGTTCCTGAGTCACCCCTCTGTGGTATCAAGGAGAGATGTAATTTATTCAGTGAGAAAAGTATTACAAAGTAATACCGTAAGCCAAAAATAGGAGGACTTTCAGGATGATAACATAAGCAGCATAAACCTAGCACATTATTATAATGTGAGGAGTTTATCATTTGAAAAACTTTATGTGGAAAAAAACAAACTAGCAACAACTCTTTACTAGCAGGTGGGGTCACTAATGTTAAAATGCGTCCTCATTCAAATGCCACCGCTGCATTTCCCGGCAGTGCCAGTTCCCACCCATCTCTGAGCTTGGTGCAGTGCGGCAGCTGAAGATCTCCCTTACAGAAAAAGCATGACGTGTTCTCCGTGGTCTTCATGTTGAAGTTGACAATAGCCAAGTTTAGAACAGAAAAACTACTTCAGTCATTATCTGGCTGTTCATTCACCAGTTAGTGTGAATATGTAGCCAAAAAATAGTAGAAAACTAAAAGCAAACAAACAAAAAAAAGCTATGCTATGTTCCGCATTACTGAAGGAAAAGAGCTAGTGCAGGGGCAGCCTGACACCCACACAGGTCAGACTATCTGTGCCATTTGTTTCTACTTTCCAGCTGTCAGCAAGTCCTAACTGTGCAATGCTGCAAAGTTTCAGCCAACCCATTATCTCGTGGTGTCTATTAAGTTCCTGATTTTCATCTGTTCCTACAGAGGAGCAGGAACTCTTGTGTTTCAGCGCCCCACAGAACCTGCCCCAAGACATGCTGGGATGAGTGTGGTCTGACTCTCGAGAAAGGAGGCAAGGATAGCAGGTAAGCAGGCAGCTGGGCTGGAAAGCACCTGAGCGTGTGTATGAGTGGAGAAGGGGACTTCGGAGCCAGGAAGCAGCAATCATTTGGTGGGTAACACCAAATGATTATAATTTGCATTTGTTTCAGTACATTGTTTCTTGTTTGAGAACTATGATTGGCTGGTTCATTCAAATCTGAAATGCTATCATTAATGATTATTTGGGATTCTTGTGGCTATGAAAAATCAAATGAATAGGTAGTAAAGAAAACATTTAGAAGTTATTCATTCAGGAGAAATATGTCAAAAGTTTATAAATTCATATTCAACTTGCTTCTCAAAACTACAAAGTTAGTTATTACAAGATTACTTCTAAATCAATGTGAACAACTTTGTCATTGCATGAGTGAACAGATAAAGAGTTGTATCTTTGATACATACATATATACAGGTATAAGCTTTTACCTTGTCACTGACCTCACTAACATGATTTTTCAAGTTTGTATGTTCACAGTATAGTCTTGCTATACTTTCCCTACAATTTATAGTATTTTAAATAATTTAGCTGATAGACAGTAAGTAGCATATCAACTTCAGTTTTGTTCTACACAGGGGATATTTCTGTGGCTTATAACACTTTTTTAAAGTAAGTAAGTATATTAGCATACAAGCCTGAAAAATCAATGTTAGTAATAAAAGTACTAGTAATGCTTAAAACTAGAAAATTGGGGCTGGCCAGATAGCTCAGCAGACAAGCACCTGCTTAGGCAGGCGCAGCGATTGGGGTTCAGTCCCTAGCGTGCCATGACAGTCTGCCCCTGGGACGCTGAGCTGAAAGAGCAACTTACACTGGGTGTGGTGGTGCTTCTCTGTAAACCCAGTGCTTGAGAGGCTGAACACAGAAGAATCACTATGAGTCTAATCGGTGTAGTGAGGCCCTGTAGACTCTGTTCTAAATACATTTTTAAAAATAGAAAATTCATTATAAATATCAAAATTTAGGATTTGTCATCATGCAACCTTAAGAAGAAATGGAGAGTGCCAAGGTTACCAGGCTGCACAGACTCAGAAAAGGGAAGTGTGGGGAAAGCAAACCGCACTGAAATTGACTACTATATTGAGCTTTTCACACTTGCAGAGCAGGTACTGGGGGGCAACTATCCTGAACAAAGCTGGACACGCCAGTAGCCTGAGCCCCTAACACGGAGGACACTTGTTCACCACTCACTGTACCCCAAGACCCCTGTCAGCCCGGGCCTGCCCTCTCTATCCTCACTCCTTGCCCTCTGTCCCAGCCACCAGCTACCAGTCACTGCATGTTTACCACCTTTTCAATCTTCCATAACATACTTTTAGAATAGTATTCAAAATTTCTAGGCTGTAAAAATGTTTAGTACCATGCACATACACTTTGGGCAAAAGTCGGAGTAAGTAACAAAACTGGTGACATTAAAACATTTTTTAAAAATATTCATTTATTTATATGATACAAGGTCTTGCAAGTAATTCAGCCTCATAGTGACCCTCCTGTCTCAGCCTCCCCTGTGCTGAGATTACAGGTATGAGCCACCACACCTGGTCTTGGTACCCTGCACCACATCCAGCACTGGTGATCAAATCCAAGTCCCTGTACTTGGCAGGCAGGCACTTAGACCACTGAGCTAGCTCCCCAGCCCACTGGCAACATTTTAAAACAGAATACAACAGGAGAGATTCAAGAGCAGTGGGAAAGCTTCTTAAAGTAAGGACAATTGAAAGCAAAGCTAAAAGTTACACTAGGCTACAAATTACTACATAACCACCCCTCTAAGAAGCAATCTACCAAACTCCCTATGCCGGTTGCCTTTTTACTGATCTATAAAATAGTGCTATAAGGACTAAACCAGATAACACTAGTGAAGCCATTAACAAAATATTATCAAAAGCATTTGGTAAATGAAGACTGGCATCCCTGTTTTTCATTACTGTTATAAAGACTAACTTCCTCAAGGCAAAGGTTTGTTAGCATTCCTATTCCTCGGTGCTAGGCCCTATCTCTCAGTTTTGATTCAGCAAATCTGGATCTTAAAAATGTGCCTTTCTGCTGGGCGTGGTGATGCACACCTGTAATCCTAGCACTCAGGAGGCTAAGGCGAGGGCACTGTCAGGAGTTCAAGGGCCAGCCTGGGCTACAAAGTGAGTTCAACTCCAGTCTGGAACAACGCAGCAAGATCCTATTTCAACAAACCAAAGGAAAACAAATGCTCTTGTTTCTACTTCTAACCAATTTCCTGGTGATGCTAATTAGTCACCTGAGGTCACACTTTAAGAACCACTTATCTCCAGGTGACTCTGTCACGTTCATATTTGCTTTATTTATAAAGCTGTCCACAAGTTTCTTGCGCATTCTGAGCTAATTAATTAGTAAGCAAAAAAATTTAAATAAAAATGCCATTATCACTCATCATTACATTAATTACAATTAATTACACTTTACATTTTTGTTTTGTTTTGTTTCGTTTCGACCAGAAAAGTGGAAGCAGGAAGGGAGGAGTTCTGGACACTTCCTATTGACCTAAGATGCTTATGAAATCAAATGTGGAACAAACGAGGAATACTGTCCTCTACCTCCCCTCGCACCCCATCCCACCAAAAAAATGGTTACTCTACAAAAAGCTTCTAGAGTAAACTTAGGTCTTAAGGCTTCACAAACCTGAAAGCTCTACTTCGAGAGTCTAAGTCAGGTCTACCGTATCTGCCTATAGCATTTTCTTGAAAGTTCTGTAACGAGTGAGTTGCCTTAGCCTACCAAGAACAGAACAGTTCAGGGCCATGGCACAAAAATCTTCTACCATCTTCTTCAAAGGCATCTTTACTTTGAGAAAGTGATCTAGTGGATGAAAGTGGGCGAAGTTTCCATCAACTAAAAACTGTCTCAGGCCGGCAAGATGGTTCAGTGGTCTAAGGCACCTGCTTAGGAAAGCTCAGGCAACTGCAGGGACTGCGGTTCGATCCCCGGCACCACATGCTGCGCCAGCCCCACCACCCAGGCAGGCTGAGCCAGCCATAAAATAAATAAATAAACAAATAAATTTAAATAAATAAATAAATAAAAACTGTCTCACTAGTCAAGAGTGCCAAACTGTATTTTGGTAGAGTTCTCAAAATGTAGGTTTCATTTTACTACTGAACTCGGTAAACATGCAAATTCTTATCCAAGACCTACTAAATCCTCTGCGGTGGAGCTCGGCAATCTGCAGTTTAACCAACCATCCTGGTGATTTTGTGGTTTACTCAATTTTGAGCTCCATCCTACATCTTGGATAGTTCCACTTTCTACCTGGCTACTACATAGAATTATATATAGTACCCCCATTTTATTTTTAAAATTTCCTGGTTGGACAGTAAACTCCTTGGTCACTCTTCAGAGTCTACACTCGATGATACAAAGAAGATTCGCTAGTCAGATATGATCGATCGACTGCCTAGAACTTCACATTAGCTTCACATTAATCGTCACATTCTGGTGCTGCATCCACAGCCCTGGTGAATGCTAGAACATTCGTGGCCTGATAAGGTTCTAGGCAGTGCTGGTGGGGAAACCAACTTCAGTGCAGGTGCCCCACTGCTATGAAAAGTGCCCACCACCATCCTACATAGAATGAATCCAGTTCAAATTCCCAGCTTCCTGTGTAGTATGAGGGATAAAGTTTCATCCATCATATCTTTAAAATTATTCTTATTAAATCTCTGGCTTCCCCTTACGGAGAGTTTTCTGTTCCTAACTAACATCTTAGAAAAGGTTAAATGTAATAAAAATGTATTCTTATTACTTTAGAGTCATCAATAGGCCATATAATTTCACAGGATAATCTTGTTTACCATGGAGCTTCTCAATCTACCTGTTCTAAATTCCAAAGGAAATAGTTTGCAAGATTTTGGATCTGACCAATTTTAAATTCCTCTTAAATCTGTCTTTCTCGGTCTAAAGTAAATTGCTGGCCTCTTATTCTTCGTTGAAGTCCCCCATCTGATATTCTTCACCAAAGACTTCCCATCAAAGGTCTCTCATATCACACTGACCCTTGTTGTTCAGACAGCAAAGTTGCCAGAGAAAGGTGATGGCTTTCTGCCCTATCACACAGCATCTGCTGTTGAAGCCCAAGTATCAAAGATAGATAGATAAATATTGGGATGCTGAGCCAAGGCCCAAGGGCACCATACACTTGGGAGTAGTTGCCTAGGAAAAGAATCTATCCTCGATTTTCCAGGATCACAGCACATTTATTTTTATCATCACTCAGAGCCATGGCACTCCAGGACTGATTTGCACTAAATGGACTTAAAATGTGCCAATTTCTATAGGGGGAAACACACCTAGTTGCAAAGGACTCAGCTGTTTCTGTTGGGATCTTCCCAGTGAGTCCAACCCAAAGGTCAGACTTAAGCAAGAGAACTCAGAAGATGGGAGGAGCATATCCTTGGTGCTAAAAAATGGATACACGCCCTTCTTACTGTAGAGCCATTTCAGTCCTTAATTCATTCAACAAACCGATTCTTGGGCTGGCCAAATAGCTCAGCAGATTAAAGCTGCTGCAAGAAGGTGCAGGGGATGGGGGTTTGATCCCCGGGCCTGCCCTGCTGGCCCCATCCCTAGGATGCACTGAGAAGCAATCGAGACTGGGCATGGTGGCGCATGCCTGTAATCCCAGCTCTTGGGAGGCTGGAAACAGGCGGATCACTACGAGTTCAATCTATCAGTGAGACCCTGAACACCCTATAGACCCTTCCTTAAAGTACAAAAACAAACAAACAAACAAAAAACTGATTCTTCATCACACATCCTATGGCAGCCATGATTCTAGACACTGAGAACACCCTACATGAGACAAGAACCCTGATGCTCTGGAGCTTACATTCTAGTAAGATGAACAGACAAACCTTAACCTACTCCCCTTGGAATTGATAGCTATTAATAAATAGCTATATTGTCAATCTTTGGGCCTTTTAGAACTTAATTAATTCAACCCTTACTAGAAACCAACCAACATTTATTGGCTTCTCCCAAGCCCTTAATCTCGCCCTGCTACCAGCTGACAGTCCTATGTATAAAGACAAAAATAAAATATAGACAGTGTCACTTAGTTCAATTAAATGTCCTAGCAACTGAGCCCCAGCATCCCAAGCTTCCCCTCACCCAACCCCTGAAACTGTCTACCTGTTTTGTGTCATTTCTCTGCCCATCAGCACCTTCATAGCTTCATAAGAGTGAAACGGGAAGTGGAAGGATTGGGTCTAAGATTAAACTAAAACCAGCTGTGTTATCATTAAATCTGTGAGATGTTTCCACCCAGCAGCTGTCCTCATAACAGGTGATACTGAAGAGGCTGATTTCTAAAACCCTTGAGCCAGGTAACTGAAAGCATAGATTAACTAACCATAACACAGGTTGGGTAGGAATCATACCTAGAAAAAAGGAAATACTTCCTCAAATACATTATAACCCTACAACACATCGTGTGCACTTACTGCCTAATCTTGATACACGCTGTGGCAAAGCCTTTTTCCGAAATGGGTCAGCTGGCGAGGCGTCAGCTGATTCAAGGTGTGTGCTGATATTCCTTTATGAGCCACAAATCCAGCACAGTGCCAGTAAAGTCATTTTTCAGTTTTCAAGTCTCACGAGAATCAAAACACTCAAGAAACTACATGAATTAAAAAACTTAGTCCTAGGCCTTGACTTTAAAGTCCTTCAGGGAAAAAAAAAATGCCTTGATCCAGAACACAGTGAAGTTTCTCAATGAATGTCTTACGGATAAATGGAAATAAAATAAAAATTAAACTAAACATGTGCCGAAGACAGTCTGCTACAGCCTGCAGACCGCAGCCAAGGCCACTCAAGTCCACTAGGAAAAGGGACACGCCCTCCTCGATCTGAAAGCAGCAGTTCTTGTATATACAAAATCAAGGGACAGTGCATAACAATAAAAGGAATCTTGGCATTTCAAATCCTCTCATTTCTAATCTTGCCTACTACTAAAAAAACTTAAGAATGTAACATAGTGGCTCAACGTCATTTTCCTCCCTAAGTTATCATGGAAGTTAAGTTGATATATATAAACTGCCTAGAACAGGGACTGGAAGGACATAAGAATGCAATCAATGTTTACTGTCACCAGCCCATTATCATCTTTCTCAGTAACACAGGGCAGTGTTTAACGACATAACAGCAGTGGAAATCAAAGAGGTAATGTCGATTCCAGTTTGTCTCTTAATCTCTGACTTCTCAGTTTACTTATCTATAAAAACCAAATAAAACCACCTGTCTAGAAGAATCACTGAAAATTACAAGATGCTTACTACAAATACAGCAGTCAAAAATTATGGCCACTGGGGCTGGGGAAATAGACCAGTAGAATAAGTGTCTGTCCTGAGTTGAATTGCCAGTAGGAGGGGGACACGGTAGTGGAGGGGATGGGATGGTCATTGCTGCATATCAGGGTACACCCCAAGCACTCTGGGAAGGCTAAAGTAGTAGAACATTCAAGCCTAGCCTGGGTAAATCAGAGAGACTACCCTGCAGGGAAAGAGAGGAGGGGAGTTTCAGGACATTGCTGAGGGTGAAATTCTGGTTCAATCCCCAACACTGGGAGAGAAAATAGGCCACTAACATGCTTATCCCCTCCCACAACACAAAATGTATAGCATGTACTTAATACCACAATACGCTAGATGCCCCCTCCTGCACATCAAGCTGTCATGAAAAGACTCTTATTCAATTAGCACATCTTCCTTGAGACAGTGGAGGATATAATATCTTTTCCCCAAGAGCACTTCCTGAGAAAACGCATGCTTTAAATACAGGATATAATATGAGAAAAACTAAATGCTACACTATGATGTTAAGATAGCAGTTCAGAAAAAAATAAAACTAAAAAATTAAACAGGGGCTCAGAAACATGAAAGAACACTGCATACCAAATCTTAAAAAGAGGAAGACAATACAGGTATACAGCAGACAACACAATGATATGCAAGATATAAGAACACAGTGAATAATAAAATTTAAATTCATTATAGTACATGACCTGCTGCCATCAATCCCCTACAAAATACTCCTCCTTCCCTCATTTACTCTGTCATTCTTGCCACCTTCCAAAGCATTTCTTAAAGTCTTTAGGAGAGCTTTCACAGCTGACTCTGTCCTGAATCAATTCAAAATACTCACTTTTGGCTGGGGAGATAGCGCAATGATCTAAGTGCTTGCCTGGCAAGTGCAAGGACCTAGGTTCAATGCCCAGTACCGCATGCCATGCTGGTCCTGTGCCATACTGGCCACCAAAACTGGGCATGGTGGTGCGTACCTGTAATCTAGTGCTGAGGAGGCTGAGACAGGAGGATCATTAGAGTACAAGCTATATAGTGAGATCTTGTACCAAATAAGTACATAAACAAAAGACTTTTTTTAAATGCTTATTTTTTTCAAAGTATTTATGATTTTAGGAAAGACTCAGAAATTGTATGGTGCCAGTTTGAGTGAATAAGGTGGACAGAGACATGCAATGTTTGCTGGATGGCACCTGCCAACAGCATTCACTGTTTTATTTTTTCTTTATTCATATATTGTGATAAGACACTCATGAAAAAGAACATCCCAAAATGCTTCAGAAACTGGCGAGAATGAAGGAAGAAGTTTGGGTGAAGCAAAGGGGTATACTGAGAAGGGACTCATTGACAATGTGTCTTTTACTACAATATTTTATTTCTGGACTTACTGTACATCTTGGTCACACTGTATGTGTCCTGGGGAATGACACAGTGAGTAGAAAAAGAACCTCTCCACTTCATGCAATTTCTGACCCTATGTCATATTTTTATCAGGACGTCCTGAGTGCTTGACCTTACTTGTAATATGTTGTTTCCATCTCTCACAACACCGAACTCTGTACCTTCAAAACAACACAAACCTTTTTCTGAGAGCTTTTTGCACTAGATAGCCTCTGCCATCTTTCAAACTCCTACAATATTTACTCAAAAGTATAACACTCTCCATGTTTCCTCAGTATCCTCATTGCTCCAAGAGCAAGTTTTATGCCTATGACTTTGTTCCCACTTAATCTACATATCAGGGTTATAAAATACACTCAATTAGCTCATGGTTTAAATATACAATTCAGTGGTTCACGTAACCATTACTCAAATTAAGATAAAAATTCCATCACGAAAACTCCCTACTATTCCTTTTTAGTCACACTATCCATAATTTAAATTTTTATCACTACAGCTTAGTCTTGCCAGTAATCAGGCTGCATTGGCTGGAATCACACACATTCCTCTGTGTCTTCTTTGTCTCAGCCTCATATATTCAGAACTTTCCACATAAGTGGCACTCGTCATACATATGTTCTATTTTCACAATTTGTTTGCCCATTTTAACCCACTAATGTGCACTTGGGTCATTCCAAATTTTCAACTATTATGAATAAATGTTATGAATATTCTAGCCAATGTGTTTTACAGACATATGCCTTTATTTTTCTTGGGTGAATATCTAACAGAACAATTACTAGGTCAACTATGTCTAACTTAAGAAGCTACCAAACTTTTCCACAGCAGACTTACTGTCTTATATTCCAACCAAATGCATATTAAGGTATTAACTATTCTATTTCCTTCTCACCTCATCATATTGTGAAGCTGTAGGGGGTGAAGAGGAAGAATCTTTCAAAGCAGTGTGACTTATGATTTTGTCATTTTAATTTACATTTCCCTGGATAACAATACTGATGATCTTTTCAAGTGCTTCGTGATCAGACATCTTTTATAAATTATTTGTTTATATCCCCTGGCTATTTTTTCTTAATTTAGTTCTTCTTTTTATTATTGCATGAAAACTTCACAAAGAAAGCATGTTAGGGTCAGCAAGATAGCTCAGTGGACTAAGAGTCTGCTTAGGCAAGCACAGGGACTGTGGTTCAATCCCCAGTACCGGATGCCACTCCAGCCCCAACCCCAGGGCACCATGAGCCAGCCACTGAGTCCAGGCTGAAAATGGATGGATCACCTTGAGTCTAAGCTGCACAGTAAGACTCTATACCAAATAAATAAATAAATAAATAATAATAATAATAGAAAACACTTAAAATAGTCTGAAAACTCAACATATGTAGTATGAATATTTTGCCCCAGTCATTAATAGTGTCTAATGAAAATGGAAGTTCTGGATTTTTATAAGGTTTAAATTAATTTCCCTTATGGATGATATAGTTTGTAACCTGAAATATCAGTACCTACTCAAGACTGGGAAGATATTTCATTTTTCACTAGAAGCTTTGCAGTTTTATGTTTACCTTAGTTATATGAAACATCTTGCATTACTTTTGATGATTTTCTGTAGAGAACAAGTGCTTTATAAACATCACTGATTCATTTACAAGTTGCTAAACATGTGGGAGTAAAATTACTGGGTTAAAAAGTGGCTAGAGGTTTAACTTGATGAGAAGCTGCCAACTTTTCCAAAGTGGATTTACTATTTTATACTCCAACCAAAGACATATGAAAGTATCAATTATTCTATTTCATTTATAGGTTAGAACAAATGTATCTTGAAGGGCTCGTGCCCAGCCTCAGGAACATCCTTGGTAAAAAACCTACTGGTAGGAGTGAGATCAAGAGTGGAACCAAACAGAGCAATCTGGACACATCCCTTTAGAGCCTATGTCACAGTCTGCCCTACAATAAGCCACTGACCGGGCCAAAGAAAACCCAGAGTTTCTATTTCTGCACAAGTAACAGTTTATTCCAGCACATAAAAAGGGAACTGATTATTCATGGTATTTTCTTCTTCTTTGCATATATGCATTAGAAAAATTACCAGATTATTAGTGTAGATAGAATTCTCTCAATTAATCAGGTGCCATAGAATTCAGTGATCCACAGTTCTATTAAAAGAAGCTCTGATGAAAACTTAAAAATGGGTAATAAATATTTAAAAATATCCCTCTTGCAAGACAAATTTTCTACACCTTAGAACTTAATCAGAGTTATTTACAGGACTTCGAGGACTTTTCAAGATGTTTAGCTAGTACTTCTCCTGAAAGCATGTCAAACATAAAGAAAAGTATTCCTGCTATTCAAATAAAGATTATTATCCATGGTATCTTCTAAAATAGAATATTTCAAGCCATTTGAGATTTTACTAGAAACACAAAAGATTCCAAAGAGTTAGATTAACGAATTAACTAGGATAACAGAACACGCATACAAATAAATGGAAAGACTTCTCCAAAGCTCTATTTTGACAGCTTGCTTGCTTGATATTACTGAGGCTTGTTTGGTAAGGTTCATTTCTTACTATCTTAAAGCTTAAATGTTGGCAATGTAATTGGGACCATGCCATGGGAAAGCTGCAGCTCAGTCAGGGCCCACACGGTCAGCGGTGCCTTGCACACAGTTTTCGAGATCCACAAGCTAACATTTTGTAAGGATAACAACAGTTGCTTGGCCTTGAAAAAGAAAAAGATGAGAAGATGTGATAAAAATATAATGCTGTTTACTTTTTAAAGAAATAGAGGTTTCGTGACTAGCCACTTTCTTCTGGTTAAGCTGTACACTTAAACATCAAGTATTTCAACTACCACCACTTCCTTAATAGCGCCCCATTATTTTTATGTTTTTCTAAATGTGCAATATACACTCCACCCCACAACCAAAGGCCAAAAAGATAAAGAAGACAAATTCCAGTAAGGAATATTATCTTAAGCCATAAATACTCCATGGAGTGCTTACAGTGAATATTCCAAGTAACAAATTTTCCATTTAAAGAATGTAAGAAATGCTAACATGCAAGAAATACACTGAAGACTGCTACCAAGATATTATTAAATTAGGAAAAGTTTGCTTCTGCTTCAGAGCATAGTTCTAATTAACCACCATTATCTACAAAGCAAATCTAAGCTTCCCACAAAATCTACTTTTAATTGTATTAAAAGAACTCCAAGAGAAATTGACTGGCTTCAAGTGAAGAAGGATTTTAGAATCCTATGATATGCTGGGATCAGAATACACTACTTTCCTCCTTGGGAAAGGAGCCTGCCCTTCATAGGCCGTCTATGAATCAGATCTCCACTGATTCATTCATACCACTCGTATTCCTTACCTCAATTACTTAAGATCTTCAAAATACTGGAGAATAATATTCAATAAAATAACAATGCCACCTGTCTCATACAGGTAATGGTAATATGAAAATCAGAAGTGCAACTAAGAAGGCCAGTGATAGAAGAGTTTATGTGCATCTAGGCAACCTATATTCAATGTTATGTCCACCCATTCGACAATCAATTGCTTGCTACCTGGTTGATTCTTTAAATATCAAATTAAAGGTTTCTTTTGCTTGGGATTTTGGGAGACACTCAGTGATAAGGCTCAAAAATTTCACAAATTTGCTCAGATTTTTATTTTTATAGGCCCATGTTCTCTGTGCTTAGGGAAAAAGGAGAATCTTAGAATCAAACTCAGGGCCTTGTGCATGCTAAGTATATGCTTTACCACTGAACTGCATCTCCAGTTCTCAGATCCCCATCTTAACAGAAGAAACTAAATTCCCAGAAATGGAGACCACAAAAGGAAATGTAATTAGCTAGCAGAACTCAGATGACTCTCTTCCAAACTCATAGGGTCAGAAATGCTCATTTGCATAAAATTTCCATAGTAATGCTATACCACAAAGAAACACTGTGGAAAAAAGGGGTTCTGAAAGAAGGGCTCTGAGATGGCATGAAAGCTAAGGACCACTGTCCACACTGCCAAGGAGAACATGGGCTAGTAGGTAGCTCAGGGCTTCCTGAAAGTCAGTGCAAGATGCAGACCACAATCAGAGCCTCCTTGGATCAGAACCAGTCCAACTCACTGAGAACACAACACACTGCCTCTACCTGGCCCCTTCTCTTCTCAAGGCCACAGACAAGGCAGCAAGCCTCACCACCATTTCCTGGAAAGGGCTAAGACCCTTCTACTATCAAAATTTTGTCAGGAGAAATTTTTATTCATACAAAATTTCACCCAAATATAAGATATGCTACATGAAGAGAGTTCCCAATGAAGCTGGGATGGTGTTTCCTTCTGTCCTCTGTAATGCTCCCTGGAGAGTGATGTTCTGAGGATTAGCTTCCTCCTCTCCTCAGAAGGAACCTTGAATATGCATAGTATTGAACTGTCATTACTGACTTGAGGGAGGAGAGAAGTGAGGAGAGGAGGAACGTCCAAGTGAACATTTGAGAAGCTAAGAAGGGACTCTGAAGTGCTTTCTTGATCTTCGATATGAATACAGCAGCAAAAGAGCAGACGATAATGACACTCAAAGATAAGAAATCACTACTTGGAACTGCTGCTTGCAAACATTCTCAGAAGTCTCCACTCTGAGCTTGGAAAATTTAAGTGAAAGACTTAGTTTATGATCTCTTTATTTAAATGAGAGATCTACCCTTGACTTCTGTGATCAGTATGCAGATGAAGGCCTCAAAGCACAGCGGCACACATTACACTTGCCAAGCTGGTCTCCTTCCTTTTGCCCTTCACGGGTTCAATGGATGCTCTCTGAGAGTTTCTACTGAGTCAGGTGTGGCTCCAGGAGTGCACAGAGGCTCAGCACCGAGGTGCAAGGCTTATGATTCCAGAGAAGGGTACAACAGCTAACACCCAGATGTGCAGTTTGGCACTGAAGAACTATCCAGCAGGCAGAACAGTGTTGACACGTACATGAGATGATCAGAGACCACTAATAAGCAAAAGATAAGCATGAAGACATGGGACATGAGGAAGACAAAGAGGCAGAAAAGCTTCCCAGATGGGAAGAAGAGCAAGGCGGCCAGTGTAGCATCAAAAAAAAATTTGAGGTATAGGAAACAGCCCAGTCAAGAGAATTAGGCAGGGCCAAGCGGTCACATCAGGCCATGATGCTCAGGTGTAAATTCTGGATTATACTCGAAGTGTGAGGAGACATCCCTTATCCACAGACTGGGCAGACTCCAACCTGGAGCAGTAAGAGCAAATCTGCTTGTTTAGAGACCAGTGTCACAGCAGGATGGAGGCAGGGCAAGTTAGGAGAGTCCGGTTTCCCAGCAATGGCCAGGACTTGGGGGAGTTTAATACACAAACTGCAACCTGAGAAAAAAAACTCTGAAGCTAAGACAGCCCATCAAATGTAAATGAGAAATCTCTCAATAATGGCCTCTGGTTATGTCAGAGTTCTGCACTTCATACAATCATCAACAAAATTCCATTTGAATTTTTGAGTCAGTTCATAGGACTTATTGTTGTTGTAAAGGAAATTGAACTCATGATCTTGTGCTTGCCAAGCTGTGCCTCCCAGCTGTACCCCCTTTCCCACAAGATCTTTTAGTAAAAGCTCTTAGAAGGTTTTATCTTCTTTATCTGACAAAATACACTTCTACAGCACTTGTAATCCAGTTCTTCGATTTACATTATAGGAAAGCTCATCCAACAATTGCTTAATTTTATGCTAAGTGAGCACAAATTCTTCTTGATGTCCCAACAAACAAGTACTTAAGAGATCATTACACCAGTGATGCTGAAGACCAAGCTCAAAGCAGATTTCAAAGTTCCGAGGGAATGAGGGAGGGTGCAAGAAAGCACAAATACAGACGTGTTTACGCTAAGAAAAAGCAAAGCACCCAAAAGCTCACTACAGGGAAATGACTGATTGTGAATCCTTTCTTTGGCTGAATGGCCTTCAAGAGAAACAGGCAGAGCTTCAAAACCTGATGTGGAGAAGTCAGTAACATTAATGGGTTTAGGAGTTTAATAAGAGACATCCAAGTTCTGTCTAGTTACATGTTTCTGTATTTAGTAACTGCTAACATGCTCTAAGGGCTTGCCTCACTTTATTGTTACACTCACATCTACTTTGTTTTGTGTTACCTCACGGAATTCCTATTACTCTCCTTCAGGATACTGAGAATGACTACTGTTCAACAAATGAATTAAGGGTATTACCAGTCACATAGCTTGTGATTAGGGAGGTGGAGTCTGATCACAGATTTCCAACTTTACAGACTGTGCTCTTTTTTAATCTTCACATTATGTTAATCCCTTTGACGTCCTTACTCACTGTTCATATTAAATCAATTTGCTCTTGGATTCTTTCAAGTATCATTGAAGGAAATCTTAAAATTTCTACTTAGTGTTCTGGGAAATAGCTTTAAGGAAAATTAACAATGAAACGCGCAAAGCTTGTAACATTTTTTGCAAGTTGATGTGACCCAATTTGGTATTACACTCAAGACCAAAGCACTAAGTAACTTTTCAAACAAATGTTATTTAAAGCCTCTGTGACTGATAATTTTTTTCAGCGCTTGCTAGGGTAGCAAATTGTGAGCACCACATTTATAGATTTCCTTCTGGGCTGAGATGTTTATAAAAGTTCAACACAGGAAAGGTTATACACAGTTTAAAGTGAAAACAGATTCCCATGATTTTAAGCCAAGATGGGAAGGCTCCAATGAGCAGGCTTTCTTTTTTAACAGTTTCACATGCTAACAGCAAAGGGACGGGTGACAGGTGAAGACGAGGCTGGTAATGAACCACATTGCTAATGGGTACCGAGCAGTCTGAAAGGCAGAACTCTGGCCACTTCATCCATGCAGAGATGTCCTGATGCTCATTCGTGGCCCATAGCCCATGACCAATTTCCTTGCTTCCACCACCCAGCCATCAGTCCATTGATTTCTTTGTATCCTAAAGCACCAGGCAGGGCACATGTTTAAGGGAGAGAAAACTATGGTCCCACCCTGCGTCAGCTCAACTACTTACCCATTGTGTGGCCTTCGGCAAGAAACCTACCTGAACCATGCTTCAACCTCATTGCTTAACTAGGGAGACAATAGCAGCACCTACTTCATATGCTAGGTGTTGGGTTTTAATCATTTCATTAAGAATTTAGAAGACCTGGAAATATATTAGAATAGTGTACATGTGCTATTACATCTTATGTGTCATTATTACTGTCACTTTCTCAGTACATAAGTAGGAAGCACAAACTCCTAGTGTCAAAGTCACTAAATGGCAATTACTTTATCTTTCAATGTATCAAAACTTCCCTACACTGTCAATGCATTCCTTAGTGCATTAAAGGAAAAAAGTTTTTAAAGTAGGATTTGCTAAATACCCTTCGCACTGCCTGGAATGGGTGCCCTCAAATGACACCACTATGTCAAGTGTATGGCTAGCCAGGCAGGTGCCCACTGCTGCCAGCCAAGAGCCAGGGTCACTGCCAGCACCGAGCCCAGCATTAATGTCTGAGTGACTTCAGCATGCACACTCCTCGGACAAATTACACGGTGGGCGGAAGGCAAAGTATAATACAGTGTTGCTCAAGCTACTGATGGTGAATAACTAAGAAAACAACCACTGGTTCAACTTAAAATCTGATATGTTCTGAAAAGTAAAATGCTTAGTTTACAGTAGACTTAGTTCAGGGTTCAAGAATTTCTCATCATTGTATAAAATGAATGTTTATATTTTTCTGGTCCCTTAGCCACCATCACTCTTACTACTCAAATGCCTTTGTCTATCAGCCTAATTCAATTTGTCAGACATCCGTAAAATTCTTGTATTAGATTAGATTAGAAACTAGTTTGGGTATGAATGGCCACCAACACACTTCTACCATGACTGCCACCTGTCCTCCATCATCGTTCACACAGGCAAAACACAACCTTAACACTGCTTGTTTTAACATTATTCGGCCTTCTGACTAAGATCAGTTGTAACAGCCCACAACTTAAAGCTACTTTCAAACAAAGGATATAACGAAGCTTGGAAAACTCCAAGCCCATCTTGTTTCAAATTAAATGCATAAAACATGGTTCTAAAGGTCAGAATGATGAAAGCTTATGTCATTGGATATATAAGGATCATTCATGCCTGAAAACAGCATCAAGGTGACTAGACACATCCATGACATAAGAGTGCAGAGCCTGAAGAGAGGAAACCTGGGAAGCCAGCACAGGGACAAGATCCCTCAGCACAGAAAGGAACGTTGGCTTGGTTACAGACGTCTACTTAATAATAGTATAATTAAGACAAGGGAGGCATTTTGAAGAGGGAAAAATCATTGCGGTTATTCATAAGAATAAAGAGTGCTTACTACTTTTTAAAAGCTGAACTTAAAAGCCTATATGTCCCAGAAAGGTGGTCATCAAAGAACAGAGCTGCTCTACGTTGCACTCTGCTTTTAGAAAGTCATTAAAAGCTGATCTTTTTTAAAGATACTAGGAATGGGCTGGTGAGATAGGTCAGCAGATTAAGCGTCTGCTTTGGCAAGAGCAGGGACTGCAGTTAGATCCAAAGCACCGCTTGCTGTGCCAGCCCCACCCCAGAGCAGGCTGAGTGACAACTGGGCATAGGCCTACAATCTCAGCGCTGGGGAGACTGAAAGCAGGAGGATCACTATGAGCCGGAGCTGTGCAGTGAGACCAAATACACTTAAAAAGAAAAAAAGAGATTAGCAAACCTAGGTTAAGAAAACAATGAGATGCCAACATAATCTTATGTTAGCCGGTTATATCAGTTCTTAAAAGGAAGTGCAAACCACTTCATAAGAAGACATGGTAGCCCCTTTCCCCACTTCCAAACATCAATACTCTGCCACTCCTACCATAATCTCCCCAGTCCCACTCAATATAGCTGGGGACAACTCCATGCCACTGGTGAGCTGAATTCTGTACTTGACCGAAAAACTGAAAGTGACTCCTTCTTTTACAGGGCTTATCAATCCCATCTATATATAACAAAAATTGTTATCACATTAAATAAGTTTGGTTGCAAATTTTTTTTAGAAATACAGGGATAACAGAAAGGACAGAGTCAATGAATAAGAACTACATGAGCCAGTGGAAGAATGCACGAGGATAAGAGCTGTAAGGCAGGACAGATGGAAGCATGCTCATAAAAATAAACAGAGCATTTGTATAGCATGGATGTTCAGTAAAGGATCTCGCAGTACATCCCAAACCTGTACCATGGCAGTGAACTCATTCATTACTCACACAGAGGCAAAAGGGAGAAGCCACCAGGACTGAGGTACATTTCAAGGCATCAGTTAATTCCTGGGCTATCAAAAGACTGAGTATTCAAAAATTATATTCTGACTCTGCAGAGTCTTCCTATGCTAGAGTGAACTTCTGTCCCCCGGTTTGCCCAGAAGCAGCCCAGTTGTGCTGGGGTGACTTTAATCACTTGCAAAAAGGAGTCCCAGCTTGAGCAATAAACCGTAAACCTGTCCTAGCCAAATCTGTTCCAGTTAATCTTTTAGTGAAAGAATCCTTGAAAGCATGTCTAAGATGACATAGCTTAGATCAGAAAGTTTCTGCTGCAGTCCTAAAGGTGTAAAGTATAGCAGGGTCAGGAACTATGTCTACTTCTAAACGAAAGCCAGGGACTGCAGCCAGGCTCCTCATGGGGACGCTGTTTTCACAGCCCTGCTTTCAGGTTGCAGCCCAACAGCAGAAGAGTGAGCCGAACAGCTCAAAGTGAAAACATGCAAGAAGAAATGTTTCTTTTTCTTAAGTTTACATTGAGTATGGCAGTTACTGAGTCTTTAAACTATTTTTCTTGTAAACAAATGGATTTTACTTAATGCTGGTGTCACTGCTTAGTGTGGGACTGCTCTTTCCTGATAATGGGAATGAAAACTAAAGCAGCAGTATGAATCTACAGACAAAACCTTTAAACAG
>PVKN010013656.1:0-19751 GCA_004027915.1 Capromys pilorides | reverse complement strand
GGGCCTATTGTGCCCTAGGGTGGAACCAATCATACCCCAGGATGGGCCCCTGATCCTGCTCTAGGGAGGAGCCAATCATATCCTAGGCAGGCCCAGTTCATGCTCCAGGGAGGAACCAATTGTAACACATAATCCTAGTGGATCATGACTCATGTCTCAAACTCTAGAAGTCCCCGCCCCATGATTGCATGAGGCTTTGAGGGGACAACTAGACATAAATCATAACATAATCTAAATACTCATAGGCCTCCACAATCCAGCTCTAATGAAAGGCTTGTCAGAGCCCCAGTCTCCTCAAGGCTGGGAAAGAACAATAAATAGATTTTTGAAAACCTATGGGGAGTTGAGACTATGCTGGGAGCTTTCCTCACTGACGTGCTGTCCTAATTCATTGTGTCTTGCTATAACAGAATTCCTGAGACTGGATAATTTAGAAAGAAAAACATTTTCTTATGGTTGTGGAGGTTGGGAAGTCCAAATGGAGGGACCATGTCAGTCAGAGACAAAACCAATCAGGCTCTATAACAGACCCACTCTGAGATAACCTGTTCTGCCTTTAGCCCATGAATGGATGAGTTCACGCCAGAGGACATCACCTTCAAGATCCCGTCACCTCTTAAGGTCCCCTTGGTCTCATTTCTTAGTACCTTACAATGGGGATCAGACTTCAACTTGAGTTTGGGAGGAGCATTCAGACCATACCACCTGAGCTTCCTCTAGAATCTCACAGAAAAATACAGATGTAAATACTTTAATTCCCCTGGAAGATAGCTGAAATGAGGAACAAAATTAGGAGCCTTGATCCTGCATTTAGTTGGCTCTACAAATGTTTAAGTTGATTCAAATACAACTGGGACCAAAGTGGGTGATTTGGGCATCAGTTAATATACTCTGCTAAAGTTAACAGAAGAGGGCTTTGAGTTAAGTGCAAGGAAATAAAGAAGAAAAGCCAGCTCTCGTATTTTCTGCTTTAAACTGTCAGGGAGCACATAGAACAATTCCCCCAGGACTTATTACAAAGACTCAGAAGACGTTAAATCCACTGGGAAAAGCCCAAAGTTCTATGTCTTGGTGGGAAATGTGAGTTAGTCAATAAAGGAACAGTAGAGCTTTTAACAGTGTGTGACCTTGTGCTCTGTGTGGCACTTCTCAGCCATGCAAAGGATGGATGTCAGAAACAACAGACCCAGTATTCAGTCTCTGGCCAAGACACGAAGGGACCAGGCATGTTCCAGCTGAGCCTCCTTTTGTCAGGGCCTGCTCTTATCTTGCTCATCAATTCAGATATGAAAAGAGAATAGCCCTCCCCATCTGACCTTAAACTGCTGAGCACCAGCTTCTCCTTAGCCCCCAGATTGAGAGAATACCTGCCGTCTCCACCTCCTCACTCTGAAGCAGGCTGCTTCTCCTGACATGGCTTTTGTGAAATTCATTAGTGCCTTTTCCATATCGAGGCCCACAAACTTCTTCCCAGGTTTCCAGTTGTGGGGCTCCCTCTGAGCTATTATCACTAGGCTCTTTTCTTGAGTTTCCTCCCCAAATCTGCCCTTCCCATGCCCCTCAGAGTCAACTCTCTCTAAGTGATGATGCTCCTATTGACTCAGAATCCAATGTCTGGTCTTTATACCAAACCAGAGCCCACTTTCTCTCCATTTCTTCATTCCAAGTGTATTTCTGAGAAGCTACTCCCACTAGGCATGATTCCAGCACTGTGGGCACAACAGTGACTGTAACACACCAGAGATCTGGTCTTGTGGACAGAGCTTCTGTTGCTAGGGTTGGCCAACTTTCTCTAGAAGTTCCCAGACAGTAAATATTTTAGACTTTTCAGGCCACATGGTCTCTATAGTAACAAGAGCTCTATGGCCAAGACTCAAAATCAACCACAGATAATACATAAACAAGTGGGCCTGGCTCTGCTGATCTGTCCTCTTCCTTCTATGCTGAGAGAATAAAGCCTGGAGCCATGAAGGTCTCAGCATGTAGCTGAGAATGAAGGCACCTTAGAAGAAATTGCAATGGCTTCCACAACATTGGCTTCTACATACACTTCTTCCTGAGCTTTTGACTCTTTCAGTGGATAAATATTCCACCCTTCCCTACTTTTTTCTTAAGCTGGCTGAGTTAGAGTGCTGCCCCTTGTGTCCTGAGTCATGACTGCTACAAAGTCCACCTCCGCTCTTGAACCCCTTCTCCTGACCCTGGGTAGTTTCACTTGCCTCCCAGATTTCTACTGTCACCTCTATTACACTTATTTCAGGCCCTAACTTAATCCTGGGTCCATATTTCCTATGCCTTCCAGATATTTCACTCAATATTGTACAAAGATAATGTGTCTAACGCTCACCTCACTACCTAGCCTCCATCCTCCAAGCATCTGTTTTATAATACTATAGCTAGTAACTCCTGTGCAGCTACTGCTTTGTGCTTCTCCCAGGCAGGCACTGTGAATACATGATGCCTGTTATGCTTTGTATCTAGGTGTCACTGCAAAGTCTCATGTAGTCAATAGGGAGGCTTCTAGAGTTTGTGATTAATGCATGATCCGATGCAGAGATTACAGGTGGGAGTGCTACCCCAGCCTTGGGGTGGGTAACCTGCATTACAATGTAAGGAGGGGAGAAAGACTTGCTAGAAGCCACAGCTGCTGCTCCACCCCTTGCTCTTTGCTGTTTTCTGAAGCCATGCTGTCTTCCACTATGTGCCATTCTGCCTTGGAGCCAGCCTAATATGGGCTGAAACCTCCACTAACTGTAAGCTAAATAAATCTTTTCTTCCTTAATTTGGGGTGTTGGGTATTTTGTCCCAGCAACAAGAGAAATGTAACTAAGAAAACACCTAACTTTCCTAAATAGCACGCAAAGCAGATGTTGTAAGGCCCACTGTGCAGGTAAGAAAACTGAATATCAAAGAGTCTAAGCCAGTTGTGGCAACCTATGGCACAGGCATTATTTGTTTTTCTTTTAAGGCAAAAGATGTTAACATATTAGTCATGTATTCTATACTTAAACTTTAGCATTCAAGTTTAATTGTAGTATTGGTACTGTGTGAAAAATAGATGGGTTTGGGGGTTGTAGTTTGGGTCCCCCAAAGAATAAGCTTATCTTCTTAGTAAGAGATGATGCCATGACTTAATTTCAGGCTGTCTTTCCAAAGCCTCATTCTTCTACTATACCAAAATGGCAACCCTTCTTCCTAGGTTTATAACACAGTCACCAAGTCAGTTACCCCAGCCAGGAATTCACCTTCCAGGTTTTTAGAGTGTATAGTATGATGTTTTGATGTATATACCAAGTGCTCCAGGAAATGGACATACTTACTTTTCTTTATTTTCTGTCTTACTGATGCATTTAATACTTTCTTGATCTACTCACTGCTGCTAGAAAAGAACAAGTTTAATCTGCTCTTCTGGAGCTATTGAAGCTGGTTCTGCTTGGAGTAATACAACTGCTCCTTGACTCTCTTTTAATTTTCTTCTCAATTTACAATTCTTCCTGAAAGCACTCCTTAATACTCTCAGCTCTGAGCTCTCTATTTCTTAACTTTATTGTCCCTTCCATTTATCCAGTGAGTCCTACCCCCTACTTTTTTTGAGGCATGGTTGTCTTATTTGAATTTTGTTTTCAGTTGTCTTATTTCATTATTTGATTTATGTGTTGTAATTTAACTGCATCCTATTTCCCTAGGGTTTAGGTGATTAGAAATTTTAAATCCCTCCATAGCTCTGTGCACATGTCTTATAGTTCTTCTCAACTGTAGCTACATACTGGCATCTCCAGTGGAGCTTTGTAAAAAACACATGCACCAGATTCCATGGCTAGAGATTTGGATGTAATTGCTCTGATAGGAAACCTAGGCATAGCCATATTTTAAATCTTTCCAGATGATTCTAAAGTGCAACTGGGCTTCAAAATCAGTGGGTTAGCACATTGCAGAGAATGAGATACTGGTTGATGGGTGCTGCATTGATTTGAGTCCAGGTGTGGGTCTAAATTTCCTTATTAATAGCTGCAAATTTATTTGTTTTTTTTTTGTTTGTTTGTTTGTTTGTGGGACCAGGGATTGAACTCAGGTCCTTGCATTTGCCAGGCAAGCACTTGTTCTACTGAGCTATCACCCCAGCCCCTGCAAATTTATTTGGCTATCATAAAAGATTAGCTAAATAAACAGCTAGGGGCTGCAGATGGTAATGTTGATGATAAGAATGATGATGATAATGATTAACAATTGAAACAAACTCTCTCCTGAAACAAATCCCCATCAGACAATAGTTTTCCCAGGAAATCAGGTCAGTCCAACCAATCTTTGCAAAGTCTTTCCTTCCCTAATGGTACTGCATGCCTTTCCAGCCACTTCACACAGGGTTCCATGTAAGACAGTGGGATTCCTGCTTCAGTGGAGCAGACTCACTGGGAATAACCCAGTTCTTCTTCGTCCCCAAGGCCACCATTTATAAAAAGCTTTGTTAATTTGTCATCCTGAGAAATTTCTGGACACAACTAAATTGTTTTCTTCATGAGGCCTGGCTCCCAGGGAATAGTAGGGACCACAGCCTTTTAGTCTTTGGCCTAAAATGTTCTTGAAAGAAAGGGAGTTTATGATGATGGTTGTCATCAACTGTTAAGATACATTCACTAATGAAGTTAGAGTCCTGGCCTGGATCCCCACATGGGAGATCAGGGTCTACCCTCTCCTCACTCCACTTTTTTTTTTCTTTTTTTTTTGGCGGGGGGCGGGGGGGGGGGATGTCCTCAGGACATTCATAGATGACCAGTGAGTAGATCTCCAATCTAGGAAGGGGTCCCTGAAATCCTAGCCCAAGCTCTCAGGACCTGGGCATTGTTTCTGCCATTTTATAGTATATCTGATTTGGGACTTATCTTGGTTAGAAGTTAAATGAGATTGGAGATACAAAAATCAAGCAGTTATTTCTCCTTTGGTCCAACTATCATTTTAAACCAGAAGAAACTATAACCAGTCAGAACAGAACTGGGACAAAGGGGCCTAATATGTTCAGTTCCTAATATGGGGACCACGTAAGGAATAAGTCAGTAGACCAGAGCAATGCAACAGCCGAAGCATGTGCCCTGTGGTCAGCCTGGCCATGCTCCAGCCCCATGCTGACCTTGGGAAATTGATTTTATCTCCAAGGTTTGGTTTCCACAATTGTAAAATAGGATGATAATAGGGACAGTGACAATTCTGAAAGGTCCCAAGCCAAAGATGATGAAAATTATGGGAATTATAACATTGAGGGTTCTCTATGGCTTTTGTTTTATCATGATATTGACCCAGATCCTTGTTCCTAGCAGCCTAACTTCCAGTTAGCAAGCACATTTGTTTTTGGGGGCTCAGGGCAGGATCAGCTTTTCATTGCATTGGCCAACTGAAGGTGTTATAGTTAGTTGTGCTGTCAATTTAACTAAGAAATGTGTAAAAGATTTATTTATCCCAGTTCTGAGTGTGTCTAGATGGCAGACTTACTGAAGACAAAAGACCCAGCCTAGGAGTGTATCCTGGATGGACTAAGAACACAAAAAAGAAGGTCTCACTTTTGTTTCTTTGGAGGAGCTTCAGCCTTCACCATCACCTTTGGATGTCAGGGTTCTAGTGCAAACTCTTTGGCTTTCATAGAACTCTGCAGTAAGCTCCAGGCCTTTGACCTTGACTGGCTCCTCTGACTCTTCAGTACAAAGATGACCTTGCATTCTTCCACCCCTGACTGCACGTATTAGACTCCACTGTAAGCCTAGTATATGTTTTTTATAAATATTTCTTATTAAACCTGTTCCTCTAGCGAATCCTAGAAAATACAGAGGATTAGGATTTCTTTTTTATTTCCATCTCACAGGGAAGATAGTGATATTAATCAAGATTCAACTCAAAAAGCAGAAACTGCAACAGAGATATCAAACCCAAACATTTTACTATGAGGAATTGGTTATGCAAGCAACACAAGGGCCAAGAAGACAAGCAGGAGATGAAGAGATGAGTTAGAAATTAGCAGCAGTGGGAAATTTCTATCATGTGAGAGCTAGAAGGAAGTTAGGAAGAGATATTACCTAGTACTGAAGAAGCCAGGACCAGGTAGAAGCTAAAACACATTAATGGCTGCTGGGAAGATTTGAGATGATGTGGGGAAGAACTGTCCAGGACAAGTTGGGGGCCTTTGAAGGAGACAAGGCCATTGCCACAGACACCATAGTAAGCAGAGAGAGATCGGGAGAGATAGCTGGCTTCTCTAATCTTATCCCACTCATGGAGCAAGAGAGGTTGGGAAATGTAGTGTCCCAATGGAACAGAGAGCGGAGGGATGGACTGTAGAGAAGAGGCGGTGGACAAGCAGCATTTTTCCAGCTTCCTTAGCACACATAGCTCCTTTGGAGCTGATCCAGACTGTGTCTCCTTGGAAGGATTCACATTCAAAAGGGGTCTCCCACTTGCAAAGGGTCAGAAGGCACTGGGTAAACAGAGCTAGAAGGATCCTATAGCCACACTACATACCCAGCACCACTGTGCCCCAAGGAAATGCAGCTGGGACTTGAGGAATTTGATTTGCTTATTTTCTTTAATTTTTTTCTAGCAGTACTTTTTACTATTAATCTAGGTTTTATTTTGTTTTGTTCTGTTTTCTTCACATTCTCAACACATCTTTGGAGGATTAATTTAAACTAAATCTGCAAATTCCTAAGGGGCTAATCCATTTTTCTGACTTTCTGAATAAAGAGCAACTATTATTTCTTATCAACTGAAAAGCACAACTCACAAAGTTGAAATCCTGCAGTTGCCTGCCTCCGTGGCAATCAGGAGGCTTCAGGCAGGGTTGGGACAGAACCTCCATGCAGGCTCTTTGTCTCAGACTTGTTACATGGCGGTAGATGAAGAAAGAAGAGAATAGACTCGTCATCCCAGGTGAAGACTTCAGGACCATGAATCCCTGCATGCCCTTACCCTCCTCCCACCTCAGATCTGTGAAGGGTCAGGGTTCCTCCCAGCATAAGAACAAATGAAGAGTGGCATTATTCCTAACAAGAAATGATTATCCAGGGTTGGGAAGATAGCTCCTTGGCACAAGTGCCTGCCTGGCAAGTGCAAGGTTATGAGTTCAAACCCTGGCCCGAGAGAGAGAGAGAGAGAGAGAGAGAGAGAGAGAGAGAGAGAGAGAGAGAGAGAGAGAGAGACAGAGAGAGACAGAGAGACAGAGAGACAGAGAGAGACAGAGAGAGAGAGACAGAGAGAGAGAGATCATCCCCTCACAGTTGCCCTCAAATAAAGAGACACAGGGGCTGGTGTGTAACTACTTCAGCTGTGTGGCATTGCTCTTCAGATGATAGGCCACTGCAGCCATGTTGAAACTGGCTGCAAAGTTCCCTTAGGACTCTGCCTCAGGGATAACTGGCCCTATAAAGTGTCCCTCATGGGCTGCTTTTTCTCCACTGTCTCACTTCTCATATTACCCAGGAAATAGGAATTTTGTCTCAGTAAATGCTCTTGGAAAATTCAATCTAGGACATGACCATTTTGCATTGTAAATCTCTGGGAAAAGGTCTACCATCTGAAGTTTTCCTGAAATTACTGGATTGAGAAGCATTTTTCCCATAGTCCATCTTGAGAGACTAGGGTTCCAGAGCGCACTCTTTGGGATGTGCTATCCTCACCTCTGTACTGGATGCAGGCCTGATGCAGCGTTCTTGAGAGGAGGAAAGGCAAGGATGGACCAGGGATAAAGCAGAAAAAACACTGACTAGAGAGTATTCAGTGGTCTGGCTGGAGTGAGATTTTCCTAGGCAGCGTCTGTCAGGAAGTAACGGGCATCTGCTCATCTCATGCTTGGGGCCTGTTTTCAAATCCAGTCCTCAGGCTTCCAGTGCAGTTTGGGAACTAGGCTAATGTCTGCTGGTATAATGTTAGCTGTCTAGGAGAGAATTAGCCCTCCTTCTCTGCGCCTCTTCTCAGGAAGTGGTACCAAACTCATAAAGCTTTGAGACCAAGAGGCAGAGACACTTCTGGACTGGACAATTATGTCAGAAAATTCAATGTCTGAGATGAGAGGATGACTGCAAATTTTTTCTCAACAGTTTGACTCAAGCACAATTGATTCCAGGCCTGAGAAGTATTCAAGCAACACGGTGCCTGCAGAGTTTCAAAATAAGATCATTTGTAATGGGAAAATTTCAAGTGTATCCTGCCATCAAAGTGAAGGCATTTAATAAAGTTGGTTGAGGATGCCCAAACAATGAAGAGGGAAATCAACCATGAAACACTCATCGAAACCTATATTTGGAGCTTGATCTTCACAGAGATGCATAGAATGTCCTCTAAATTTCAGCACAGACTGGAGACTTTATCTTGCCTCTAAAAGGCTGAGGCAGATCCTTCCTGTAACACTCCACAGCACTGTCCTGGGAAGTCTCTGGAACATTCAGAGCCTGTTCTACACATGGTGGGATGAATGTTTACAGGTGAATGTGCTCAACATCTGACCCACTAACAGGCATGCTGTCTGGGCCTGCCTCTGGCCTTCCGTGAGAGGCCTGCTTGCTGAACTGGCTCTTCACACTCAGAATCTGGAGAAAGTAAGAAGAGAAATAAAAGAGGTCTGGGGAACAGGACTTAATGGTGGTTGGGAAATATAAGCTCAGGGTTATCGCAGCAAGATGGATGGGAAAGAGAACAGGAATGTTCTTGGAATGGCTGACATCTATGTGTGCCCTGTTCACATCTGAAAATTTTCAGCCAAGGGCTAGAGTGCTGCTTTGCATTTAGTCTTGACTTTTTGGACTAGATTCCCTTGATCTCAACTCTACCTCAGGACTAGGGTTTATGGATTGCAAAGATCATGGATTATAAAGCTACATAAATGTACATCCAGACTCTGAGCCTTTAAACAAATCCCCCCAACACACACACACAAACACACACACACACACACACACACACACACATGCAGAATGGCTATTAACTAAGAAAGAGATACTCTGCACCCCCCAGCCTACTTGATAGCAAACCATCTTGAATTATCTCTTTCTTCCCATTCTTCTTCCTCACTGTCAACTCTACTTCAGTCTTCGCTGACTTTCCAAAAGTTTTCTAGTTTCAGGCCCTGTATTTTCTTTTGGACTGAGGAAAAAGGTTGACTTCCACCTTTATTGATCCTTTCTGTCCTTCCTTGTCCTCAGCCTCCAGGGTGAGCACTGCTCAGTCCAAATCCATACCTGGGTCTCCTTGATACTGGGTGTCAGCTAAGCATGATTGTCCTCCCTCTCCTCCCATGGCTGTGAGACAGGAAGTCTTTGTCAGTTCCCTGGCAGTCTGTTACCCCTCCACGTCTTGTCCAGCATAGTGTCCTCACTTTCCCAGCATAGCATCTAGTCCATAACAAGGACTCACCAAGCATTTGTCAGTTTCTAGATACAACTTCAGTTTTAAGTCTTAGCCTGGGGAAAATATCAATAACAACTGTGATGCTAAGAATTTACATCAAGGCACTTAAAATGTGCTAAGAGAAACTCCAGAAAACCAGAGAGTCTCTTGAATAAAACAGAAATCTCAGAGAAGAAGGTACTTTTTTCCAGTCAATAGCCAACTCGCTAGTGCTTTAACAAAGTCAATAGTGCCTGGGACCCCCATGACCTTGTCGCACAGAATTGCTGTTTCTCCTTGTACTTCTAAAGATCAGACCTCTGCTGGCTCAGCTGGTTTCTCCAGCCAGGCTGCATTTTCCATGGATGCCTACTCTATGTAACATTTCCTTTCCATCCTCCTCCCCATCAGTCCTGGAAGCTGGATCCTGATAAAATCCAGATTTCCTTAGGTTTGTGATGAAGTTCACAGGTTGTTTTTGTTATCGTTTGTTTCATTTTGCTTTTCTGAGTTGCTCACTTTCCAATTGATTTTTCACAGATATTTTTAGGACTTACTATGAGCCAAGATCTTGGCTAGACAGTACAGTAATAGCCAGTGCCATGAAGAGGTGCAGACACAACTAGCAAGACTGACACAACTAGAGGAGACCTACAATGTGTCCTATCAGGGTGGGGGTTGGGTGAGACAGAGGCAGCAGGCAGGAGCACTGGATGGAACTGAGGCTGGGTTCCCTGTGGAGCACATGGGGAGGGAGTGGCAGAAGTGGGTAAGGTCTTCTGGAAGATTTATGGGAGGTTAAGTTGGCCCAGAGAGAAGCAATAGGAAGCTGTTCTGAACCCTCTGTCCTGAACACTCCCTGAACTTTCTGAGCCTCTTGTGTACTTCCTCCGAGGCCCAGATCACAGAATGCCACCTCCATGCTATCTGCTGACCACCCTAATCCTTGCCCATTGGATTAAGCTCTCTGGTTTCTTCAAGTATGTTTAGGCCCAATACAGTAAGACTTCTCACATTGCCTCATTATCATGTGCCCATGAACCTGCCTCCCAGATGAATGGAAAAGCCCAGGGTCTGTTCATCTTAGCAGCTCCGTTGTAGCCTAGTGCCTGGATTGCAGTGAATTCTCATGAATTCTTATTGAATTTAAATAATCTAAGGTGTCCATTTCAATAATTATTGGTACCTATTGGGCAGTAGGTGCAGTTGAAATATCTTGGGCCACGTTGTTGAAATAAAATATCAACCTAACATAGATTTATGTCTCATTTAACATGTCATAACTTTATTTCTTGATCATACTACCTATTCTATTCCGGCCAGGTAGTGGTAAAAGTACAGAGAGGAAGAGGGATTTTTCTTTATATGCCTACTCAGGAGCTCAGGACAATGAAGTCTTTACCATTTGAAAGGTCATCTGTGCATCTGTGGCTAAAGCAGGAAAGAGACCTTGAGAATTTTGCCCTGACTTTTTCATGCATCTGTGCATGATAACATGTGTCACTTCTATCTAAGTTTTTTCACCAAAACTGCAAGAGAGATGCAAAAACTCACCCCATAAGCAAAAGGAGCTGGGCATGAAGCAGATGGGGTGTTTGGGAGACCACTGCCTCTGCTCCAGGCAGGAACAGTGCTCCCCCTCCCTTCTCTTCCTCTGAGGGGGAAAAGACAGCACTGAGGCCACACCACTCTCCAGCCTGAGGTCCAACCGACCCATAGGAAACATGACCCTGAAGCCAGAAAAGCACTTGTGCTGTGCTCATTTTTCCCCCTTGGAGATGCAGGAGGGTCAGGCTGACTGGTCCTGGCTCTCTTCCTCTTGTACAGTTGCTGTCACTATCAGGGAGCCTCCACCTGCACTGCAAGGGCCAGAAGCCTCCAGGGTTGCTCTTCTGCAGCACCATGACCCTCAGTGTCTCAGGCTTCTCCCCAAGGCCTCTGATCCCACAGACTGCAAAATGTGATTATGCAGCAGCATGCACTTCACTGTCTTGGTTTTCAGGCTTTCCTTTGCTCTTGTCCTTATTCTTCCCTCTGGTACTGATCCTTTGAATCACGGCCCTGTGTTCCTGTCTCAGTTTAATCAGATAGCTCATCTCTGAAGCTGCTGTCACCCAGGGCTTCAAATAAATTACTTTGGGTAATCACTGCTCAGTGCCCTTCCCTCCCTCTCCAACTTCCTTCCCCCTACATGAACCTATCATCAGATGAATCTTCTTTGTGTTCTTAGCTTGGACTCACTCGTGAAAGGCATTTTAACTTGCTTTCTGTTTGGGCTTCTGCATACGCACCTTTCGAGGCTGCTGCTTTCATTCCATTTTCTCCAGCTGAGACTCTGACTTAGCAGAAGCACATCAACCCCATGCTAGTGTTTTGGAAGGGGAAGCAGAGGAGCTTGTCTCAGTGGTTGGAGTTAGGATTGTCTCTGCTGATTTGCTCTCTTCCTGCTTCCCTAGAGTGGGTCCCAGTTTTCATTTGTGTGGGCTTCTCTGCATGAACTCATGCAGGCTACAGGCTGTCTCCAGTGACCCACAGGACCTCCAGCTCTGGCTCCGACCATGGCTCAGCTGCCTGCCTGCCTGCCTGCCTGCCCCATCTGCCTGACCAGCTCTGTGCTCCAGTCCTCAGTTTCATGTACCTAGATCCTCTGGTGCTGTGAGGGGGAAAAAGGGGGTGGTGTCTTCTGCAAGCTCTAGATGGAGCGGCCCTTCTTGTCCTTGCTAAAACTAGTCCCTTATTTCCATCCTTTTCTCTTCTTCCTTAAATTTCAGAACAGCCTTAAAGTCCCCTGGCCATCTTTTTTGAGCCAAAACACTGTGTAGCACACCTCATCAGAGGCGACTGGGAATTTAGAGAAAGGGGTTGAGTTTAATGTGAAGTGAGGCTAAGTAGTCTCTGATAAGGAGAGGGGGGTAAAGAAGAAAGGAAGGAAGAGAGAGAGAGAGAGAGAGAGAGAGAGAGAGAGAGAGAGAGAGAGAGAGTTGACCCCAATCTGCTCAAGGTTCTGGCAAGCACATTTCTGTCTCCTTTGAGTTTCCTCCTGTCTCCAGTTCACTGAACAGCAGGAATTATCCAGTTTCAAAGTTCCTTCCAATGCTGAACTTCTGTGGTTTTATGAATGAACTTAAAAATCACTGTTTGGCCATGGGCAATTTATTTTAACTATTATGTTTTAGAGTTTGGGTTGTGGTTGTTCTAAAAGAGGAGTGATAATCTCAATTCAAGACAATGATTGTGATAATAAAAAGAGAATGAAGGTACAAAAACTAAAAATACTTACTAAAACTACAAGACTCTTGGGCAAGTTACTTACCATGCCCTCAATCCACAGTCTCCTTGTTTGCTCAGGCTCTAATAAACTGTTAGTCAATTTAGAAACAACAGAATGCTCACCATTCTAGAAGCTAAAATGTCCCAGGTCAAGGCACCTGCAGACCCATTGTCTAGGGAGGACCCATCTGCCATAGATGGTGTTTTCCTGCACCTGTCAATGGCAAAGGAGTAAACAAATTCCCTCATGAGTCCTCAATGAAGGCATTAATCCCACAAACGATGGCCCTGTTCACATGATTTGATTCTCTCCTTAGAGTGCCACCTCTTAATAACAGAAGGCATTCAGGATGAATTTTGAAATATAATTCAGGTGACAGTGCTTGGTGACCTTATCAGCAAAATATGGAAAACAACACTACATTCTCATACAGCTATTAAGAGAGTTAAATGAGGTGACCCAATTGAAACTCTGAAAACAGTGTCTAACCATGAGAACACTAGTAGGTATCTCATGCTCACCTGTTTGGAGGTTCTGGTGGGACAGGAGATGGCATTTCAGGGGCCCACCTGGACCTAAGTTGGGCATGGTAGGCTGATCTGCAGGAGCTGGCTTGGCAGGGAAGGGCAGGCTCTGAAATAGCCTAGTTTCCAGCTTGATTCCATGGGCAGGAGCTGGGCTTCTCTGGTGAGGATTCTGGACTCTGCTAGGGGCCAGCCCAGCATGTGGCTGGCAGGATGAGGACACTTTGGTGCATAGGGTTTAGGAGTCAGCAGAGTCAGTTCTGGGGTCGCCAGGAGGTAGTGCTGTGAACACACCACCCGCATCAAACCCACTGCTACTGTCTGAGCCTTTCAAGTCTCCAAAGGCGTACATGTTGAAGGCTTGGTCCTAAGGGAGACAGGAGAAGAGGTGGAACCTTCAAGACATGGGGCCTCATGGGAGACCATTAAGTTGTGGGGAGCATGCCCATGAGGGGTACTGTGTCCCTGAGTTTATCTTCTTTCTATCTTAGCTTCTTGGCTGTGAAGTGAGCACCTCTGTTCCATTACAGATTCCCACCATAGGCCAACAGGTTAGGGATTAGAAACTCTAACGCTGTAAGTCAAAATTAACCTTTCCTCTTTACAAGTTGACCATCTCAGGCATTTTTTTCTAGCTATGGAAACTGACATTCACCAACACAGCCTACGGTGTTTTGCAGAAGAGGGATGCCCAGGACACAAAGTAACATCTCCATCTTTCTGGTCTGCACCTTTAAAAACGATTTGTTTATTTATTTATTTTTATTATTTGCTACAGGTTCTCACTATGTGCTCAAACTCATAGTGATCCTCTTGTCTCAGTCTACTCAGCTCCCGGATTACAGATGTGCACTACCATGCCTGGTTTCAGGGGCAGGCACAGCATACCCAGGGTTCTGAGGCTGGTACAGCATGTGGTACAAACCCAGGTCCTTGTGCTTGCCATGCAGGTGCTTAGATCACCAAGCTATCTCCCCAGCACTCTGATCTGTATCTTTATGTTCTATCATGTTAAAAATGGCATCTGAAACCACAAGACCTAAGAATCAGTTACCCACCATACAAGAATGCATGTTCCCCATGGTTCTTTCTAGATAGTCTTGGTGTTCACTCTGATTGGCCAAGTTTGGGTCATGTGGCCAGAAGTGGTGCTTGGTCCAAATCTCAGACCTACCCTGAGGGGGAAATTGGTGAAGTTGGCATCACACAAACTTCCTAGGGTCTAGGGCAGAGCTAAATAGGTGCTGAGACTTGAAAATGAAGGCAGAGATCAGATTTCTTTGATCACTTGTGGTAGTTGAAATTTGCTAGAAATAAGACCCAGAGATGAGGGTTGACACACTCAGGATTTATCAAGAAAGGGCCCTCAGGGAAGATCAGGAATTGGGGAAAGTGGGGTGATGGAGGAAAAAAGCCTAGAGGAGACAATTGAGAGATATCCTACAGAGGGTAGCTTCAAGCTGAGTTCACAGGGGAAGTGTGATTCACAGGCAGAATCATCCTAACCCTGGGAGCTGACATCATCTGCATGGAGCTTCCCTAGGATTGTAAATGTAATCACTACCACCTTCCTTGGGGTGCAGGTACTTTGGCTCCAGGAAGCCAAGGGGTCAGGACAGAAGGGTCAGAGGTTCCAACCACTGGTAGCAGGCACACACAAGTGAAGGAGGGATTGAGCAGAGAATCAGCAATTGTGTTTTCCAGAATCCCAGAAACCCAGAATCTCTGCACCCTATTTCCCAGCCCTCAGTGCAGACAGCGATATGTTTCCTTTGCTTAAAATGTGGACAATTGGCTCTGAAATTCCTACATCAGAGAAAACTGAGGAATTTGATGAGAGTTGTAGTGCCATTATGACCATTTACCAAAGAACCCATTTAGTTGCCAAACCAAATGTGCTCTCTGACAGAGTGGCCTCATCATCTCCTAAATGATCCTGCTATGCAGAGGATCCAAGCAATTTCAGCAGATGTCCCTGAGGGGGGCTTGGCATTTCTCTTTTCTGCTCCATGTACCAGGAAAGAACTGCTGCCTGTAGGGACAGTATGCACTGCTAAGAACCTGCAGGTCACTGGCAGTGTCAATCCTCAGGAAGCACATCTCATCCCAGCAAGCACGATGATGGTAGAAGCAACCCTAGCTCTCTCCTCTGGAGCGTTGTTGGCTCTGCTGCAAGGGGATCATCTGACTCCCTCCATTGCCAATGGATTCTTCCCAAGTGTCTGCCCTAATTAGGTCCACAACAAAATGTACTTCCATCACCAATTACAGCCAAGCCATTGGTAATCGACAACTGATTTTGATGATACAGACAGTGTTGTACAGGACAGTGCTCCAAACTGTTCTCGACCCTAGTCAAGCAGTCAGTTGTTGTGTCCATCCAACGGGGCTTCCTCCCAGGTCTTGCCTCAGATACTTCTCCAGCCAGGAACCAGGGGTGCCCTTTGTGGTCCTCAGCACCTTCATGGCACCCACATGTCCTACAAGGATGTTAGTTATTTCTATAATCCTCATTTCTTCCAACTTTCACTCTCTCTCTCTCTTTTTTTTTTAATTTATCTGTCTGTCTCAGTTACTATTCTCTCATTACTGGGATGAATACCCAAAACTCAAAGTGAAGGAAGAAAATGTTTATTTAGCTCAGTTACTGGAAGTTTCAGTCCACACTCAGCTGGCTCCAAGGCAGAGTGACACATGGCAGAGAGCAACAATTCATGGCAGCAGCAAAGAGCAGAGAGCAAAATGGAGGAGTGGCAGCAACAATGGCTACAAAGAGCAAGTCTGTCTCCTTTACGATGCAGTTAAGGCTATCTGCCCCAAGCTGAGTGCAGCATTCACACCCATAATCCCAGCAGCACTCAGATCCATAATTCTAGCAGCACTCACACCCGTAATCCCAGTGGCTCATGAGTTAATTAGAAACTCTGATAGTTTGCCCCATGACTGCATGAGGCTTGTGGGGGTGAGGGGACAACTAGACACAAACCATAACACTATCTATCTACCTATTTATTTCTTTATTTATTTTGTCCTGAAGATTGAACCCAAGACTTTGTGCATGCTAAGCAAGCACTCTACTGCTACCAAGCTATACGCAGAACCCCATCCCTCCCTTTCTTACTAGAAGAAAGGATCAAAAGTGTGAGTGGCAAGAGAGAATACTAAATAAATGAAAGAATAAGTGAAAGAATGAACGAGCTTGCTACTTAACTTTGCCTCCACCCTCTAATAATTTACTGTATGCTCGTTGGTACTCTTGAGTCATCTCTCAAATAGCATTATAGATTTCCTGGTGCAGAGAATTATTATTTTCATTTCCTTTATGGTTTGGGCTTTTGGAGGACAATCTGATAAAAGGATCATTGTATGCCTAGTACTAAGTTAGAACTCAAGATCCTAATTCTCTTCACTCACTCTTCAAAGTGGACCAACTATAAAATGTCAAGGCCTCATTTTTCTAATCCATACAGTAAAGATCTTGAACAAAGAGAGCCAGGGCTTGGGTAAGAATCTAGGTTCCTCTGCCTGCCATCTTGGTATCCTTGAGAAGGTACAGATTCTCTCTGAGCAAATAAGAATCATTCTTGCCTTATGAGCAGCTTTAAACATTTAATGATATGCTGTCTGCCAGGTGTTTGGCCCAGAGTTAATAATTCAAGTCTCAAAATTTATGTCCGTGTTGACACAGTGAGAATATTCCTTCAAGAATTCTATATTAAATTTCTCTCTAAAATAAATGCAAGACCAATAAGCACATGAGAAGATATGTAACATAACAATCATTAGGGAAATAAGGTCAAAATCATAGTGAAAACACACTTCACACTTATTAGGAGGGCCTTAAAACAGCATGAAATTTTGTGCATGGATAAACCTTGAAGACATTATGCTGAGTGATATAAGCCAGATGTGAAAGGACAAACATTGTTCAGCTCCATCTATGTGAGGCACCTGCAGTGCTCCAGTTCATCAAGGCAGAAAGGAGAAGCTCAGCTATTAGGTGTCTTAGTCCATTGTCTGTGTCTATAATCCCAAAACAAAGTATGAGTAATTTATAATAAAGACATTTCCATTCCAGAGGATAGGCAGTCCAAAGTCAGGGAACTTTTTGCTGGTAGGGACTTTCTAGAGTCCTAAGCAGTGAGAAGGGTGCAGACAAGAGGCAGAATCAAGCCAACCCTTCCAAAAGACTCACTCCAAGATGCCCCGCTAATCCATTATTCCACTAATGTATAAATGGACTGATTCCACCCCACTTTCCTCTTAATTCCTCTCAAGAGAATTAAATCTCAATGTGAGTTTTGGTAGACACATTCAAACCACAGTATCAGAGGGTGAAGGGACAGTCAGATGGGCAGTTTAGTGACCACTGAGTCTCAGGAAGAAGACCTCTAGGCAAATGGCAATGAGGGCTGTGCAGCAACGTGAACGTGACCAGAGCGCATTGAGTTGGACACTTTAAATGTTGAATTTCATGTTACACATATTTCAAGAAAAAAAAAATTGTTTAAACAAAAATCACTTGCTGCAACTCAGACTTAGGTTTCCTTGGTGTGTTTCTTGCTAGGAGAAAGAGGTCCAAGGCCCAAGAGCTCCTGGAGCTGAAAGTAAATGTCAGCCTTGCTAGGCTGTGCTTTGTGCTCAAACAGCAGAAGCTGCTGGCCCTTTAATGCCAGCTCCATCGGAGCAAAAGCTGTTCAGCAGGGGCCATGAACATGCGCGTCATGAAATGTGCTGGGCCTCACCATGGAAATCAGCACTTATTTGAAGATTTTAGTGCTCAATTTAGACTCACCCAGCAGTGACCTTCCACACAGGGACAGAAGAAAAGTGGTTTCTCTGAGCGTCCATCTGACCCCAAAATGACCTTCTGTATTTTTCAATTCATTTTAAATCAGGCTGTGCCAGCCAACGTGATTCCAGCTTCTCAGAAAAGATCAGTTCACATTTTCACCAACAATTTGGGCCAATTTCAGATTTTTTCACTTGAAAAGGAAAAATAAAATCCATAGGTCAGGGTCTGGGTATGCAAGCACACCCGTGGCTTTGGCAGGCAGAGTGACCTGAACCCATGAGGCCCAAGACAGCCAGTCTGGGAAACAGGATAATAAGTGAGATCAGCAAGGTGGAGGCTTCTGAAGCAGCAGCGAGGAGCCAGCAGCTGGGGGTTTCATACAGCTCCACCAAAGGAAGACCAGGCCCAGCCCCCACATCCAGAGGCTACAATCAGCTCCAGCCCAGCACAATTACCAGTACCCCGAACATTTCTGGGATTTGACATGGACATTATCACAGAACCATAAACACCAGAGGTATTCTACCACTTTTATTCTCCCTCATTTGTCTGATTGGCTATCCCTTTTCTGTATGGTTGAAAATCATCTTGTTTTGTCTTGTATTTTGTGTTTATTTTTTGGTTTTGAATTTTTCTTTTCTCTTCTCTCTCAGATCTACTTTTTACTTGTTTTGCTTCTTCCTCTTCAATTTTCCTTCTCTTTGTTCTTTTTTTATTTTGTTTTGTTTTCACTTTTAGGTTTCTCATCCATCTTTTTTGTTTTTTTATATTGATCTTTTCTCTCTTTCCTCAACTACTTTTGAATTTAAACTTTCAAGTGAGCAAATATTGTCTCTTCCCTTTCTGATCACTCCTTCATATTCTATTTCATTCCTTCCTTCCTGTGTCTGCATGTTTCACACAACTCAGGTGATCATCCTTTGACTTCCAGCCTTTACTATATTTGACCTCATTCATCACTTTGTCCTGTTCCCTACCCATATTAACCACCCCACGCCTCACAGAAAGGTAAAATCACACCACTAAGGAAAAAAAAAATCACTACATAAAAATACATGGCGTATGTTTGATTGTGTTATATAACTTTAGAATTTGCTCCTGTGGTTGGAGGCTGCAGGTTAATGGCTACCGAAGTTTGTTGGTAGTTAATCTATTACTAATTTTACTACTTTAGCCAGAATGTCATATATGTTATAAACTGTTTTTCTCCACTGTATGATAATGCTGTGATTGTATGCAGTCATAATCACCACCACAACTCAGTTCCAAATGATTGGATGCTGATACAAATAGTAAATTTGCATACTGGGAAGACAGGCTCTTGTAATAGCTATAAGGAATCACTTACATCTTGAGGACCTTCCTGGAGACAAGACACATAGGTAAGCCTCAAAACTAGTGATAAAGCTATAATAAGAAATCAGCAAACATTCACATAGAAAGCAAAATAAAATAAAATAAAATAGAAGATGGTGAGACCCAAAAGCCAAATGCAACCCCTGATCCCTAGCCCACTCAGGAGAAGCCTAGAACACAATGACATAGATTAAATTGGAAGTCAAACATGGAACTTTCTGAAATGACAGCAATGGAAGTGAATAATAATAGAGAAAATAATTTCTCAGACAAAAAAAGAAATGTCCAGTAGAAAAGTCTAACCATAAAGTATAAAAAGTAAAGCCATATTAATATGCTGAGCTGTAAAAGGCTCAAATCAACAGCTTCTGACACTGCCAGTTCTGCTGATAACCCACTATTATTATGGACTATTAGACTATACATACAACTACTTTCTCTT
>PVKN010013655.1:0-19940 GCA_004027915.1 Capromys pilorides | reverse complement strand
TTCTTTCTTTTCCATTAATTCCAGTGAGTGCATGGTTGGAAGAGATACTTGTAAGCTTATCTTCCCCTAATAACAGCACAGCATTGTGCTGCGTGCTTTCTGATTCTAACAGTGAATTTTAATTACACAGCAGCCAGCTAAACTCCACAATATGTGTGAACGTATAACCACCAAAGCCTTTTTTCTGGTTTAGCTAATCCCAGAATACGGATGAGAATTCACTTTGCATACGGAAGTCTTTCTAAAAGGAACAGTATCTCAAGTGTTTCACAGCATGCCCTTTGGTATGTTAAAGCATTTGTGAAGGTCATTCACTTTCAACTCTTACTGTACAGAAACTGCACGAGTGTTCTTTCTTTCCCATTCTTTCCTATGGGTGCAAGAGTGATACTGATACTTGTAAACTTCTCTTTCCCTAAGAACAGCACAGCGATCCTGCTGTGTGCTTTCTGTTTATAACAGTCAATTATCATTACACAGCAGCCAGCTAATTTCCACAATGTGTGTGAAGGCGTAACCACCAAAGCCTATTTTCCGTTTTAGGTCAACACAGAACTGCAGATGTAAATTCACTTTGGATACGGATGTCTTTCTAAACGAACAAAATATCAAGTGTTTCACAGCATGTGCTTTAGTAAGTTAAATCTTTTGTGAAGATCATTCATTTTCAACTCTTACTGCACAGGAACTGCACGACTGTTCTTTCTTTCCCATTCATTCTTATGGGTGCAAGGGTGCTATTGATACTTGTAAACTTCTCTTTCCCGAAGAACAGCACGGCGATTCTGCTGTGTGCTTTCTGTTTCTAACTGTGAATTCTCATTACACAGCAGCCAGCTAAACTCCACAATGTGTTTGAAGGTAGAACTACCAAAGCCTTTTTTATCGTTTAGCTAAACACAAAACTCCAGATGGAAATTCACTTTAGATACTGGTGTCTTTCTAAAAGTAACAGTATATCAAGTGTTTCACAGCATGCCCTTTGGTGAGTAAAAGCATTTGTGAAGTTGCTTCACATTCAACTCTTACTGCACAGAAACTGAATTAGTGTTCTTTCTTTCCATTCATTCCTAGGAGTGCAAGGCTGGTATTGACACTTGTGAGCTTCTCTTTCCCTGAGAGAAGTGCAGCGATTTTTCTGTGTGCTTTCTGTTTCTAACAGTGAATTCTCATTACACAGCAGCCAGCTTAACACCACAATGTGTGTGAAGGTAGAACAAGCAAAGCATTTTTTCTGGTTTAGCTAAACACAAAAGACTAGATGAAAATTCACTTTGAATACGGATGTCTTTCTGAAAGGAACAGTAACTCACGTGTTTCACATCATGCCCTTTGGTGAGTTAAAGCATTTGTGAAGTTGCTTCACTTGCAACTGCTGCTGCACAGAAACTGCACGAGTTTTCTTTCTTTTCCATTAATTCCAGTTTGTGCAAGGGTGGAAGAGATACTTGTAAACTTATCTTTCCCTAATAAGAGAACAGGGTATGTCCTGTGTGCTTTCTGTTTCTAACAGTGAATTCTAATTACACAGCAGCCAGCTAAACTCCACAATGTGTGTGAAGGTAGAACCACCGAAGCCTTTTTTCTCGTTTAGCTAAACACAAATCTCCAGATGGAAATTCACTTTGAATACGGATGTCTTTCTAAAAGGAACAGTATATCAAGGGTTTCAAAGCATGCCCTTTGGTGAGTAAAAGCATTTGTGAAGTTCCTTCACGTTGAACTCCTACTGCACAGAAACTGAATTAGTGTTAGTTCTCTCCATTCATTCCTAGGGGTGCAAAGGTGGTATTGACACTTGTGAGCTCCTCTTTCCCTGAGAAAAGCACAGCAATTCTTCAGTGTGCTTTTTGTTTCTAACAGTGACTTCTGATTACACAGAAGCGAGCTTAACACCACAATGTGTGTGAAGGTAGAACGACCAAAGCATTTTTTCTGATTTAGCTAAACACAAAAGACCAGATGAAAATTCACTTTGCAAACGGATGTCTTTCTAAAAGGAACAGTAACTCATGTGTTTCACAGAATGCTCTTTGGTGAGTTAAAGCACTTTTGAAGTTGTTTCACTTTTAACTCTTTCTGCACAGAAACTGCACGAGTGTTCTTACTTTGCCATTCATTCCTCTGGGTGCAAGGGTGGTATTGATACTTATAAACTTCCCTTTCCCTAAGAACAGCACAGTGATTCCGCTGTGTGCTTTCTGTTTCTAACAGTGAATTGTCATTACATAGCAGCCAGCTAAACTCAAGAATATGTGTGAAGGAAGAACCACCAAAGCCTTTTTTCTGGTTTCGATAAACACAGAACTGGAGATGAAAATTCACTTTGCATATGGATGTCTTTCTAAAAGGAACACTAAGCCAGGTGTTTCACAGCATGCCCTTTGTTGATTTAAAGCATTTGTAAAGTTGCTTCACTTCCAACTGTTACTGCACAGAAACTGTACGAGTGTTCTTTCTTTCCCATTCATTCCTATGGGTGCAAGGGCGAAGGAGATACTTGTATACTTTTCTTTCCCTAAGAAAAGCACAGGGTTTGTGCTGTGTGCTTTCTGTTTCTAACTGTGAATTCTCATTACACAGCAGCCAGCTGAACTTCACAATGTGTTTGAAGGTAGAACCACCAAAGCCTCTGTTTTGGTTTAGCTAACCACAGAACGCCAGATGAAAATTCATTTTGAATACGGATGTCTTTCTAAAACGAACAGTATCTCAAGGGTTTCGCAGCATGGCCTTTGGTAAGTTAAAGCATTTGTGAAGATCATTCCCTTTCAGCTCTTACTGCACAGAAACTGCACGAGTGTTCTTTCTTTCCAATTCATTCCTGTTTGTGCAAGTGCGGAAGAGATACTTGTAAACATATCTTTCCCTAAGAACTGCACAGGGTTCCTTCTGTGTGATTTCTGTTTCTAACAGTGAATTCTAATTACACAGCAGCCAGCTAAATTCCACAATGTGTGAAAGTAGATCCACCAAAGCCTTTTTTCTGATTTGCTAAATACAGAACACAGAAGAAAATTCACATTAGATATGGATGTCTTTCTAAAAGGAACAGTATCTCAAGTATTTCACAGCATGTCCTTTGGTGAGTTAAAGCATTTGTGGAGATCTTTCACTTTAAACGCTTACTGCACAGAAACTGTACGAGTGTTCTTTCTTTCCCATTCATTCCTATGGGTGCAAGGGTGGTATTGATACTTGTAAACTGCTCTTTCCCTAAGAACAGAACAGGGATTCTGCTGTGTGCTTTCTGTTTCTAACAGTCAATTCTCATTACACAGCAGTCAGCTAAACTCCACAGTCTGTGTGAAGGTAGAACCACCAAAGCCTTTTTTCTAATTTAGCTAAACACAGAACTCCAGCTGAAAATTCACATTCGATAAGGGTGTTATTCTCAAAGGAACAGTATCCCAAGTGTTTCACAGCATGCTCTTTGTTGAGTTAAAGCGTTTTGAAGTTGCTTCACTTCCAAATGTTACTGCACAGAAACTGCACGAGTGTTCTTTCTTTCCCATTCATTTCTATGCGTGCAAGGGTAATATTGATACTTGTAAAATTGTCTTTCTCTCAGAACAACACAGCGATTCTGCTGTGTGATTTCTGTTTCTAATAGTGAATTCTCATTACACAACAGCCAGCTAAACTCCACAACGTGTTTAAAGGTAGAACCACCAAAGCCCTTTTTCTGATTTATCTAAACACAGTACTCTAGATGAAAATTCACTTTGCGTACGGATTTCTTTCTAAAAGGAACAGTATCTCAAGTGTTTCACAGCATGCCCTTTGGTAAGTTAAAGCATTTGCGAAGTTGCTTCACTTTCAACTCTTACTTCACAGAAACTGCACGACTGTTCTTTCTTTTCCATTCATTCCTATGGGTACAAGTGTGGTATTGATACTTGTAAACTTCTCTTTCCCTAAGAAAAGAACAGCAATTCTGCTATGTGCTTTCAGTTTCTAACAGTGAATTCTCATTACACAGCAGCCAGCTACACTCCACAATGTGTGTGAAGGTAGAGCCACCAAAGCCTATCTTCTGGTTTAGCTAAACACAGAACTCCAGTTGAAAATTCACTTTGGATACGGATGTCTTTCTAAAAGGAAAAGTATCTCTAGTGTTTCACAGCATGCCCTTTCGTGAGGTAAAGCATTTGTGAAGTTTCTTCACTTCAAATCTTGCTCCACAGAAAATGCACTAGTGTTTTTTTCTTTCCCATTCATTCCCATGTGTGTAAGGGTGGTATTGATACTTGTAAACTTCTTTTTCCCTCAGAACAGCACAGCGATTCAGCTGTGTGCTTTCTGTTTCTAACAGTGAATTCTCATTACACAGCAGGCAGCTAAATTCAACAATGTGTGTGAAGCTTGAACCACCAAAGCCTTTTTTCTGATTGAGCTAAACGCAGTACTTCTGATGAAAATTCACTTTGGATACGGATGTCTTTCTAAAAGAAACAATATCTCAAGTGTTTCACACCATGTCCTTTGGTAAGTTAAAGCATTTGTGAAGATCATTCACTTTCAACTCTTACTGCACAGTTACTGCACGAGTGTTCCTTCTTTTCCATTCATTTCTGTGGGTGCAAGGGTAATATTGATACTTGTAAACTTCTCTTTCACTAAGAACAGCACAGCAATTTTGCTGTGTGCTTTCTGATTCTAACAATGAATTCTCATTACACAGCAGCGAGCTAAACTGCACAATCTGTGTGAAGGTAGAACCACCAAAGCCTTTTTTCTGGTTTAGCAAAACACAGAACTCCAGCTGATAATTCACTTTGGATGCAGGTGTCATTCTAATAAGAACAGTATCCCACGTGTTTCACAACACGCCCTTTGTTGAATTAAAGCGTTTGTGAAGTTGCTTCAATTCCAACTGTTACTGCACAGAAACTGCACGAGTATTCTTTCTTTCCCATTCATTCCTTTGGGTGCAAGGCTGGAAGAGATACTTTTAAACTTATCTTTCCCTAAAAACAGCAAAGGGTTTCTGCTGTGTACTTTCTATTTCTAACAGTGAATTCTCATTACACAGCAGCCAGGTAAACTCCACAATGTGTGTGAAGGTAGAACCACCAAAGCCTATTTTCTGGTTTAGTTAAAAACATAACTCCAGATGAAAATTCACTTTGGATACGGATGTCTTTCTAAAAGGAACAGTATCTCAAGTGTTTCACACTATGTCCTTTGGTAAATTAAATCATTTGTGAAGTGGCTTCTCTTTCAACTCTTACTGCACAGAAACTGCACAAGTGTTCTTTCTTTCCCATTCATTCCTATGGGTGCAAGGCTGATATTGACACTTGTAAACTTCGCTTTCCCTAAGAAAAGCACTGGATTCTGCTGTGTGCTTTCTGTTTCTAATAGTAAATTCTCATTACACAGCCGCCAGCTACACTCCACAATTCTTGTGAAGGTAGAACAACCAAAGCCTTTTTTCTGGTTTAGCTAAACACAAAACTCCAGATGGAAGTTCACTTTGAATACGTACGTCTTTCTAAAAGGAACATTATGTCAAGTGTTTCACAGCATGCCCTTTGTTGAGCTAAAGCATTTCTGAAGCTGCTTCACTTTCAACTCTTACAGCACAGAAACCGCACGAGTGTTCTTTCTTTCCCATCCATTCCTGTTGGTGCACGGGTGGTATTGATACTTGTAAACTTTTTTTTCCGTAAGAAAAACACAGCGATTGAGCTGTGTGCTTTCTATTTCTAACACTGAATTCTCATTAGAGAGCAGCCAGCTACACTCCACAATGTGTGTGAAGGTAGGACCACCAACTTCTTTTTTCTGGTTTAGCTAAATGAAAACTTAAGATGAAAATTCACTTTGGATGCGGATGCCCTTCTAAAAGGAACAGTATGTCAAGTGTTTCACAGCATGCCCTTTGGCGAGTTAAACCATTTGTGAAGATGCTTCGCTTTCAACTCTTGCTCCACAGAAAATGCAGTAGTGTTTTTTTCATTTCCATTCATTCCGATGGGTCCAAGGGTGATATTGATACTTGTAATCTTGTCTTTCACTAAGAACAGCACAGCAATCCAGCTGTGTGCTTTCTCTTTCTTTCAGTGAATTCTAATTACACAGCAGCCAGCTAAATTCCACAATGTGTGTGAAGGTAGAACCACCAAAGGCTCTTTTCCGTTTTAGGTAAACACAGAACTCCAGATGAGAATTCACTTTGGATACGGATGTCTCTCTAAAAGGAGCAGTATATCAAGTGTTTCACAGCATGCCCTTTGGTGAGTAAAAGCATTTGTGAAGTTGCTGCACATTCAACTCCTGCTGCACAGAAACAGAGGGAATGTTCTTTCTTTCCATTCATTCCTATGAGTGCAAGGGTGGTATTGATACTTGTAAACTTCTCTTTCCGTAAGTACAGAACAGGGATTCTGCTGTGTGCTTTCTGTTTCTAACAGTCAATTCTCCTTACACAGCAGCCAGCTAAACTCCACAATATGTGTGAAGGCAGAACCACCAAAGCCTTCTTTCCAGTTTAGCTAAACACAGAACTCCTGCTGCAAATTCACTTTCGATATGGGTGTTATTCTAAAAGGAACAGTATCCCAAGTGTTTCACAGTATGCTCTTTGTTGAATTAAAGCGTTTTTGAAGTTGCTTCATTTCCAACTGTTACTGCACAGAAACTGCACGGGTATTCTTTCTTTCCCATTCATTCCTATGGGTGCAAGGGTAATATTGATACTTGTAAAATTCTCTTTCTCTCAGAACAGCACAGCGATTGTGCTGTGTGCTTTCTGTTTCTAACAGTGAATTCTCATTACACAGCAGCCAGCTAAACTCCACAATGTGTTTGAAGGTAGGACCCCAAGCCTTTTTTCTGATTTAGCTAAACACAGTAGTCCAGATGAAAATTCACTTTGCATACGGATTTCTTTCCAAAAGGAACAGTATCTCAAGTGTTTCACAGCATGCCCTTTGGTAAGTTAAAGCATATGCGAAGTTGCTTCTCTTCCAATTCTTATTGCACAGAAACTGCACGAGTGTTCTTTCTTTCCCATTCATTCCTATGGGTGCAAGTGTGGTATTGATACTTGTAAACTTCTCTTTCCCTCAGAACAGAACAGCGATTCAGGTGGGTGCTTTCAATTTCTAACAGGGAATTCTCATTACACAGCAGCCAGCTACACTGCACAATGTGTGTGAAGGTAGAACCACCAAAGCCTATCTTCTCGCTTAGCTAAACGCAGTACTTCAGATAAAAATGCACTTTGGATATGGATGTCTTTCTAAAAGAAATAGTATCTCAAGTGTTTCACAGCATGTCCTTTGGTAAGTTAAAGCATTTGTGAAGTTTCTTCACTTCAACTCTTGCTCCACAGAAAATGCACTATTGTGTTTTTCTTTTCCATTCATTCCCTTGGGTGCAAGCGTGGTATTGATACTTGTAAACTTCTCTTTCCCTCAGAACAGCACAGCGATTCAGCTGTGTGCTTTCTGTTTCTAACAGTGAGTTCTCATTACACAGCAGCGAGCTAAACTGCACAATCTGTGTGAAGGTAGAACCACAAAAGCCTTTTTTCTGCTTTAGCAAAATACAGAACTCCATCTGAAAATTCACTTTGAATAAGGGCGTCATTCTAAAAGGAACAGTATCCCATGTGTTTCACAGCATGCCCTTTGTTGAATTAAAGCGTTTGTGAAGTTGCTTCAATTCCAACTGTAACTGCACAGAAACTGCACGAGTGTTCTTTCTTTCCCATTCATTTCTTTGTGTGCAAGGCTGGAAGAGATACTTGTAAACTTATCTTTTCCTAAAAACAGCAAAGGATCTCTGCTGTGTGCTTTCTATTTCTAACAGTGAATTCTCATTACACAGCAGCCAGCTAAACTCCACAATGTGTGAAAGTAGAACCACCAAAGCCTATTTTTTGATTTCATTAAAAACATAACTCCAGATGAAAATTCATTTTGGATACGGATGTCTTTCTAAAAGGAACAGTATCTCAAGTGCTTCACACTATGCCCTTGGGTAAGTTAAATCATTTGTGAAGTTTCTTCTCTTTCAACTCTTACTGCACAGAAACTGCACAAGTGTTCTTTCTTTCCCGTTCATTGCTATGGGTGCAAGGCTGATATTGACACTTGTAAACTTCTCTTTCCCTAAGAACAGCACTGCGATTCAGCTGTGTGCTTTCAATTTCTAACAGGGAATTCTCATTACACAGCAGCCAGCTACACTCCACAATGTGTGTGAAGGTAGAACCACCAAAGCCTATTTTCTCGCTTAGCTAAACGCAGTACTTCAGATGAAAATTCACTTTGGATACGGATGTCCTTCTAAAAGAACAACATCTCAAGTGTTTCACAGCATGTTCTTTGGTAAGTTACAGCATTTGTGAAGATCATTCACTTTGAACTCTTACTACACAGAAACTGTACGAGTGTTCTTTCTTTCCCATTCATTACTATGGGTGCAAGGGCGGAAGAGATACTTGTAAAATTTTCACCTAAGAAAAGCACAGGGTTTCTGCTGTGTGCTTTCTGTTTCTAACAGTGAATTCTGAATACACAGCAGCCAGCTAAATCCCACAATGTGTTCGAAGGTAGAACCACCAAAGCCTTTCTTCTGGTTTAGCTAAACACAGAACACCAGATGAAAATTCACTTTGAATCTGGATGTCTTTCTAAAACGAACAGTATCTCAAGGGTTTCTGTGCATGGCCTTTGGTAAGTTAAAGCATTTGTGAAGATCATTCACTTTCAGCTCTTACTGCACAGAAACTGCACGAGTGTTCTTTCTTTCCGATTCATTCCTGTTTGTGCAAGGGCGGAAGAGATACTTGTAAACTTATCTTTCCTTAAGAACAGCACAGGGTTCCTTCTGTGTGCTTTCTGTTTCTAACAGTGAATTCTAATTACACAGCAGCCAGCTAAACTCCACAAAGTGTGAAGGTAGAATCACCAAAGCTTTTTGTCTGGTTTAGCTTAACACAGAACTCCAGAGGAAAATTCACGTTGGATACGGATGTCTTTCTAAAAGTAACAGAATCTCAAGTGCTTCACATCATGCCCTTTGGTAAGTTAAACATTTGTGCAGTTCCGTCACTTTCATCTCTTACTGCAGAGAAACTGCAGAAGTGTTCTTTCTTTCCCATTCATTACTATGTGTGCAAGAGTGATATTGATACATGTAAACTTCTCTTTCACTTAGAACAGCACAGCGATCGTGCCGTGTGCTTTCTGTTTCTAACAGTGAATTCTCATTACTCAGCAGCCAGCTTAACTCCACAATGTGTGTGAAGGTAGAACCACCAAAGCCTTTTTTCCGGTTTAGCTAAACACAGAACTCCAGATGAACATTCACTTTGGATACGGATGTCTTTCTAAAAGGAAGTGTATCTGAAGTGTTTCAGAGCATGCCCTTTGGTGTGTTAAAGCATTTGTGAAGTTGCTTCACTTTCAACTCTTACTGCACAGAATCTGCACGAGTGTTCTTTCTTTCCCATTCATTCCTATGGGTGCAAGGGTGGTACTGAAAGTTGTAAACATCTCTTTCACTAAGAACAGCACAGCGATTCCACTGTGTGCTTTCTGTTTCTAACAATGAAATCTCATTACACTGCAGCCAGCTAAACTCCAGAATCTGTGTGAAGGTAGATCCACCAAAGCCTTTTTTCTGGTTTAAATAAACACAGAACTCCAGATGAAAATTCACTTTGGATGCGGTTGTCTTTCTAAAAGTAACAGTAAGCCAAGTGTTTCATAGCATGCCCTTTATTTAGTTAAAGCATTTGTGAAGTTACTTCACTTCCAACTGTTACTGCATAGAAACTGCACGAGTATTCTTTCTTTCCCATTAATTCCAGTTGGTGCAAGGGTGGAAGAAATACATGTAAACTTATCTTCCCCTAATAACAGCACAGGGTTTGTGCTGTGTGCTTTCTGTTTCTAACAGTGAATTCTAATTACACAGCAGCCTGCTAAACTCCACAATGTGTGTGAAGGTAGAACCACCGAAGCCTTTTTTCTGGTTTAGCTAAACACAGAATCTAGAAGAGAATTCACTTTGGATACGGATGTCTTTCTAAAAGCAACAGTATCTCAAGTGTTTCACAGCATGCCCTTTGATAAGTTCAAGCATTTGTGAAGATCATTCATTTTCAACTCTTACTGCACAGAAACTGCACGCGTGTTCTTCCTTTCCCATTCTTTCCTCTGGGTGCAAGACTGATATTGATACTTGTAAACTTCTCTTTCCCTAAGAACAGCACAGCGATCCTGCTGTGTGCTTTCTGTTTATAACAGTGAATTCTCATTACACAGAAGCCAGCTAATTACCACAATGTGTGTGAAGGTGTAACCACCAAAGCCTTCTTTCTGCTTTAGATCAACACAGAACTGCAGATGAAAATTCACTTTGGATACGGATGTCTTTGTAAAACGAACAGAATCTCAAGTGTTTCACAGCATGTCCTTTTGTAAGGTAAAGCTTTTGTGAAGATCATTCACTTTCAACTCTTACAGTACAGGAACTGCACGAGTGTTCTTTCTTTTCCATTCATTCTGATGGGTGCAAGGGTGGTATTGATACTTGTAAACTTCTCTTTCCCGAATATCAGCACAGCGATTCTGCTGTGTACTTTCTGTTTCTAACTGTGAATTCTCATTTCACAGCAGCCAGCTAAACTCCACAATGTGTTTGAAGGTAGAACCACCAAAGCCTTTTTTCTCATATAGCTAAACACAGAACTCCAGATGGAAATTCACTTTGAATACGAATGTCTTTTTAAAAGGAACAGTATATCAAGTGTTTCACAGCATGCCCTTTGGTGAGTAAAAACATTTGTGAAGTTGCTGCACATTCAACTCTTGCTGCACAGAAACTGAACGAGTGTTCTTTCTTTCCATTCATTCTTAGGGGTACAAGGGTGGTATTGATACTTGTGAACTTCTCTTTCCCTAAGAACAGCACAGCGATTCTGCTTTGTGCTTTATGTTTCTAACAGTGAATTCTCATTACACAGCAGCCAGCTTAACACTACAATGTGTGTGAAGGTAGAACCATCAAAGCATTTTTACTGGTTTAGCGAAACACAAAACAGCAGATGAAAATTCACTTTGGAGACGGATGTCTTTCTAAAAGGAACAGTATCTCAAGTGTTTCACAGCATGCCCATTGGTGAGTAAAACCATTTGTGAAATTGTTTCACTTTCAACTCTTCCTGCACAGAAACTGCACGAGAGTTCTTTCTTTATCATTCATTCCTATGGGTGCAAGTATGGCATTGATACTTATAAACTTCCCTTTCCCTAAGAAGAGCACAACGATTCTGCTGTGTGCTTTCTGTTTCTAACAGTGAATTCTCATTACATAGCAGCCAGCTGAACTCCAGAATATGTGTGGAGGAAGAACCACCAAAGCCTTTTTTCTGGTTTCGATAAACACAGAACCCCAGATGAAAATTCACTTTGGATACGAATGTCTTTCTAAAAGGAACAGTATCTCAAGTGTTTCACAGCATGCCCTTTGGTGAGTTAAAGATTTTGTGAAGTTGCTTCATTTTCAACTCTTACTGCACAGAAACTCCTCGAGTGTTCTTTCTTCACCATTCAGTCCTATGGGTGCAAAGGTGGTATTCATACTTCTAAATTTCTCTTTCCATAAAAACAGCACAGTTATTCTGCTGTGTGCTTTCTGTTTCTAAAAGTGAATTCTCTTACACAGCAGCCAGCTAAACTCCACAATCTGTGTGAAGGTAGAACCACCAAAGCCTTTTTCTGGTTTAGCAAAACACAGACTCCAGGTGAAAATTCACTTTGGATACGGGTGTCGTTGTAAAAGGAGCAGTATCCCAATTGTTTCACAGCATACCCTTTGTAGACCTAAAGCGTTTGTGAAGTTGCTTCAATTCCAACTGTTACTGCACAGAAACTGCACGAGTGTTCTTTCTTTCCCATTCATTCCTTTGGTTGCAAGGCTGGAAGAGATAGTTGTAAACTTATCTTTCACTAAAAACAGCACAGGGTTTCTGCTGTGTGCTTTCTATTCCTAACAGTGAATTCTCATTACACAGTAGCCAGCTAAATTCCACAATCTGTGTGAAGGTAGAACCACCAAAGTCTGTTTTCCATTTTAACTAAACAGAGAACTCCAGATGAAAATTCACTTTGGATACGAATGTCTTTCTAAAAGGAACAGTATCTCAAGTGTTTCACAGCATGCCCTTTGGTGAGTTAAAGAATTTGTGAAGTTGCTTCATTTTCAACTCTTACTGCACAGAAACTCCTCGAGTGTTCTTTCTTCACCTTTCAGTCCTATGGGTGCAAAGGTGGTATTCATACTTCTAAATTTCTCTTTCCATAAAAACAGCACAGTAATTCTGCTGTGTGCTTTCTGTTTCTAAAAGTGAATTCTCTTACACAGCAGCCAGCTTAACTCCACAACGTGTGTGAAGGTAAAACCACCAAAGCCTCTTTTCCGAATTAGCCAAACACAGAACTCCAGATGAAAATCCATTTGGATAGGGATGTCTTTCTAAAAGAAGAGTATCTCAAGTGTTTCACAGAAGACCTTTGGTGAGTTTAAGCATTTCTGAAGTTGCTTCACTTTCAACTGTTACTGCACAGAAACTGCACAAGTGTTCATTCTTTTCCATTCTTTCCTATGGGTGCAAGGGCGGTAGAGATACTTGTAAACTTATCTTTCCCTAAGAACAGCACAGAAATTCTGCTGTGTTCTTTCTGTTTCTAACAGTGAGTTCTCATTACACAGCAGCCAGCTCAACTCTACAGTGATTGTGTAGGTAGAAACACCAAAGTCTTTTCTCCGGTTCAGCTCCACAAAGAACTCCAGCTGAAAATTGACTGTGGATACGGATCTCATTCTCAAAGGAACAGTGTCCCAAATGTTTCACAGCATGCCCTTTGTGGAGTTAAAGCATTTGTGAGGTTGCTTCACTTTCAACAATTACTGCACAGAAACTGCACAAGTGTTCTTTCTGTCCCATTCATTGTTATGGGTGAAAGGGCGGTAGACATACTTGTAAACTTCTCTTTCACTAAGAGGAGCACAGCGATTCTGCTGTTTGCTTTCTATTTCTAACAGTGAGTTCTCGTTACACAGCAACCAGCTCAACTCCACAATGTGTGTGAAGGTAGAAACACCAAAGCGTTTTCTCCGTTTTAGCTGAACACTGAACACCAGCTGAAGATTCACTTTGGACACGGATGTCATTGTCAAAGGAACAGTAACCCAACTGTCTCACAGCATGCCCTTGGGTGAGTTAAAGAATTTGTGAAGTGGCTTCACTTTCAACTGTTGCCGCATAGAAACTGTACAAGTGTTCTTTTTTCCCATTCATTTCTATTTGAGCAAGGGGGGTAGAGATAGTTGTAAACTTCTCTTACCCTAAGAACAGCACAGCGATTCTGCTGTGTGCTTTCTGTTTCTAACAGTGAGTTCTCGTTACGCAGCAGCCAGCTCAACTTCACAATGTGTGTGAAGATAGGAACACCAAAACCTTTTCTCTGGTTTAGCTAAACATAGAATTCGAGCTGAGTATTCACTTTGGATACGGATGTCTTTCTCAAAGAAGCAGTATCCCAAGTGTTTCACATCATGCCTTTTGGTGAGTTAATCCACTTGTGAAGTTGTTTTACATTCAACAGTTACTGCACCGAAACTGCACAAGTGTTCATTCTTTCCCTTTATTTCCTATGGGTGCAATGGCGGTAGAAACACTTGTGAACTTGACTTTCCCTAAGAACAGCGCAGCGATTTGGCTGTTCGCTATCGGTTTGGAACAGTGAGTTCTCCTTAAATAGCAGCCAGCTAAACTCCACAAATTTTGTGAATTTAAAAACACCAAATCCTTTTCTCTCGTTTAGCTGAACACAGAACACCAGCTTAAAATTTACTTGGAATACGGATGTCATTCTCAAAGGAACAGTATCCCAAGTGTTTCACAGCATGCCCTTGGGTGAGTTAAAGCATTTGAGAAGTTGCTACACTTTCAACTGTTACTGCACAGAAACTGCACAAGTGTTCTTCATTTCCCATTCATTCCTATGGGTGCAAGGGCGATAGAGATACTTTTGTAAAATTCTCTTATCCTAAGAACAGCACAGCGATTCTGCTGTGTGCTTTCTGCTTCTAACAGTGTGTTCTCGTTATGCAGCAGCCAGCTGAACTTCACAATGTGTTTGAAGGTAGGAACACCAAAGCCTAATCTCTGGCTTATCTAAACACAGAATTCCAGCTGAGTATTCGCTTTGGACACGGATGTCATTCTCAAAGGAACAGCATCCCAAGAGTCTCAGAGCGTGCCCTTTGATGAGATAAAACATTTGTGCAGTTGCTTCTCTTTCAACTGTTACTGCACAGAAACTGTACAAGTGTTCTTTCTTCCCAGTCATTCCTATGGGTGAAACGGCAGTTGAGGAACTTGTGAACTTGTCTTTCCCTAAGAATAGCACAGCGAGTCTGCTGTGTGCTTTCTCTTTCTAACAGTGAATTCTTGTTACGCAGCAGACAGCTCAACTTCACAATGTGTGTGAAGGTAGGAACACCAAAGCATTTTCTCCGGTTTAGCTAAACACAGAACTCGAGCTCAGTATTCACTTTGCATACAGATGTCATTCTCAAACGAACAGTATCCCAAGTGTTTCACAGCATGCCTTTTGGTGAGTTGAAGCATTTGTGAAGTTTCTTCGCTTTCAACTGTTACTGCACAGAAACTGTACAACTGTTGTTTTTTCCATTCATTCCTATGGGTGTAAGGGCGATGGAGATGCCTTTAAACTTCTGTTAACCTAAGAACAGCACAGAGATTCTGCTGAGTACTTTCATTGTCTAACAGTGAGTTGTCGTTACACAGCAGCCAGCTCCACTCCACAATGTGTATGAAGGTAGAAACAAATAAGCCTTTTCTCTGGTTTAGCTAAATACAGAACTCCAGCTGAAAATTCACTTTGGATACGGAAGTCATTCTCAAAGGAACAGTATTCCAAGTGTTTCCCAGCATGACCATGGGTGAGTTAAAGCATTTGTGAAGTTGCTTCACTTTCACCTGTTACTGTACAGAAACTGCACAAGTGCTCTTTCTTCCCATTCATTCTTATGTGTGCTAGGACGGTAGAGGTACTTGGAAATTTCTCTAACCCTAAGAACAGCACTGTAATTCTGCTGTGTGCTTTCTGTTTCTAACAGTGAGTTCTCGTTATGCAGCAGCCAGCTCAACTTCACAATGTGGGTGAAGGTAGAAATACCAAAGCCTTTTCTCCGGTTTAGCTAAACACACAATTCCAGCTTAAAATTCACTTTGGATACGGATGTCATTCTCAGAGGAGCAGTATTCCAAGTGTTTCACATCATGCCGTTTTGTGAGTTAACGCATTTGTGAAGTTGCTTCACTTTCAACTGTTACTGCACAGAAACTGTACAAGTGTTCGTTTTTCCATTCATTCCTATGGGTGCAAGGGCGGTCGAGATACCTTTAAACTTCTCTTACCCTAAGCACAGCACAGCGATTCTGCTGTGTGCTTTCCGTTTCTAACAGTGAGTTCTCATTGTGCAGCAGCCAGGTCAACTACACAATGTGAGTGAAGGTGGAAGTACCAAAGCCTATTCTCCGGTTTAGCTAAACACAAAACTCCAGCTGAAAATTCACTTTGGATGTGGATGTCATTCTTAAAGGAACAATATCCAAAGTGTTTCACAGCATGCCCTTGGGTGAGTTAAAGCTTTTCTGCAGTTGCTTCACTTTCAGCTGTTACTGCAAAGAAACTACACAAGTGTTCTTTCTTTCCCATTCATTCCTATGGGTTCAAGGTCGGTAGAAATTCTTCTAAACTTCTGTTTCACTGAGAGCAACACAGCGATTCTGCTGTTAGCTTTCTGTTTCTAACAGTGAGTTCTCATTACACAGCAGCCAGCTCAACTCCACAATGTGTGTGAAGGTACAAACACCAAAGCCTTTTCTCCAGTTTAGCTGAACAGTGATCACCAGCTGAAAATTCACTTTGGATACGGATGTTATTTTCAAAGGAACAGTATCCCAAGTGTTTCACAGCATGCCCTTGTGTGAGCTAATGCATTTGTGAAGTTGCTTGACTTTCAACAGTTACCGCACAGAAACTGTCGAAGTGTTCTTTCTTTCCATTCATTCTTATGAGTGAAAGGGCTGTAGAGATACGTGTAAACCTCTCTTACCCTAAGAACAGCGCAACGATTCTGCTGCGTGCTTTCGGTTTCTAACAGTGAGTTCTCGTTATGCAGCACCCAGCTCAAATTCACAATGTGTGTGAAGGTAGGAACATCAAAACCTTTATTCCTGTTAAGGTAAACACAGAAGTCAAGCTGAGTATTCACATTGGATGCGGATGTCATTCTCAAAGGAACAGTATCGTAAGTGTTTCACAGCATGCCCTTGGGTGAGTTAAAGCATTTGTAAAGTTGCTTCACTTTCACCTTGTAGTGCACAGAAACTTCACAAGTGTTCTTTCTTTCCCATTTAATCCTATGGGTGCAAGGGCGGTAGAGATACTTGTAAACTTCTCATTCCGTAAGAACAGCACAAATATTCTGCTGTGTTCTTTCTGTTTATAACAGTGAGTTCTCGTTACACAAAAGCCAGCTCCACTTCACAATGTGTGTGAAGGTAGAAACACCACAGCCTTTTCTCCGGTTCAGCTCCACACAGAACTCCAGCTGAAAATTCACTTTGGATCCGGATCTAAATCTCAAAGGAACAGTATCCCAAGTGTTTCACAGCATGCTTTTTTTGGAGTTAAAGCGTTTGTAAAGTTGCTTAACTTTCAACAATTACTGCACAAGTGTTCTTTCTTTCCCATTCATTCCTATGGGTGCAAGGGCGGTAGAGATACTTGTAAACTTCTCTTTCACTAAGAGCAGCACAGCGATTCTGAAGTTTGCTTTCTGTTTCTAAAAGTGGTTCTCATTACACAGCAGCCAGCTCAACTCCACAATGTGATTGAAGGTAGAAAGACCAATGCCTTTTCTCCGGTTTACCTGAACACTGAAGACCAGCCAAAAATTCACTTTGGATACGGATGTCATTCTCAAGGGAACAGTATCCCAAGATTTTCACAGCATGCCCATGGGTGACTTAAAGAATTTGTGAAGTTGCTTCACTTTGAACTGTTACTACACAGAAATTGCACAACTGTTCTTTCTTTCCCATTCATTCCTAAGGGTACAAGGGTGGTACAGATACTTGTAAATTTCTCTTTCCCTAAGAACAGCACAGAGATTCTATTGTGTTCTTTCTGTTTCTAACAGTGAGTTCTCGTTACACAGCAGCCAGCTCAACTTCACAATGTGTGTGAAGGTAGAAACACCACAGTCTTTTCTCAGGTTCATCCCCACACAGATCTCCAGCTGAAAATTAACTTTGAATACGGATCTCATTCTCAAAGGCACTGTATCCCAAGTGTTTCACAGCATACCCTTTGGTGAGTTAAAGCATTTGTGAAGTTGCTTCACTTTCAACTGTTACTGCACAGAAACTGCACAACTGTTCTTTCTTTCCCATTCATTCCTATGGGTGCAAGGGCCGTAGAGATACTTGTAAACTTTGCTTTCACTTAGAGCAGCACAGGGATTCTGCTGATTGCTTTCTGTTTCTAACAGTGAGTTCTCAGTACGCAGCAGCCAGCTCAACTTCACAATGTGTGTGAAGATAGGAACACCAAAGCCTTATCTCTGCTTTATCTAAGCAGAGAACTCCAGCTGAGTATTCACTTTAGATTCGGATGTCATTCTCAAAGGAAGAGTATCCCATGTGTTTCACATCATGCCTTTTGGAGAGTTAAATTATTTGTGAAGTTGCTTTACATTCAGCAGTTACTGCACAGAAACTGCACAAGTGTTCTTTCTTTCCCTTTTTTTCCTATGGGTGAAACGGCAGTAGAGGTACGATGAACTTCTCTTTCCCTAAGAACAGCACAGCGATTCTGCTGTACGCTTTCTCTTTCTAACACTGAGTTCTCGTTACATAGCAACCAGCTAAACTTTACAAATTTTGAGAAGGTAGAAACACCAAAGCCTTTTCTCTGGTTTAGCTGAACACAGAACACCAGTTTAAAGTTCCCTTTGGATACGGATGGCATTTTCAAAGGAACAGTATCCCAAGTGTTTCACAGCATGCTCTTGGGTGAGTTAAAGCATTTGAGAAGTTGCTACACTTTCAACTGTTACTGCACGGAAATTGCACAAGTGTTCTTCATTTCCCATTCATTCCTATGGGTGCAAGGGCAGTAGAGATACTTGTAAAATTCTCTTATCCTAAGAACAGCACAGTGATTCTGCTGTGTGCTTTCTGTTTCTAACAGTGAGTTCTCGTTATGCAGCAGCCAGCTCAAATTCACAATGTGTGTGAAGATAGGAACACCAAAGCCTTATCTCCGGTTTAGCTAAACACAGAACTCCAGCTGAGTATTCACTTTGGATACGGAAGTCATTCTCAAAGGAACAGTATCCCAAGTGTTTCACAGCATGCCCTTGGGTGAGTTAAAGCATTTGTGAAGTTGCCTCACTTTCAACTGTTACTGCACAGAAACTGCAGAAGTGTTCTTTCATTCCCATTCATTCCTGTGGGAGCAAGGGAGGTAGAGATACTTGTAAACTTCTCTTTCCTTGAGAACTGCACAGAGATTCGGCTGTGTTCTTTCTGTTTCTAATAGTGAGTTCTCGTTACAATGCGGCCAGCTCAACACCACAATGTGTGTGAAGGTAGAAACACCAAAGCATTTTCTCCGGTTTAGCTAAACAGAGAACCCCAGCTGAAAATTCACGTTGCATACGGATGTAATTCTCAAAGGCACAGTATCCCAAGTGTTTCACAGCATGCCTTTGGTGAGTTAGAGCATTTGCGAAGTTGCTTCACTTTCACCTGTTACTGCACAGAAACTGCACAAGTGTTCTTCCTTTCCCATTCATTCCTAAGGATGCAAGGGCGATAGAGATACTTGTAAACTTCTATTTCCCTATGAACAGCACAAAGATTCTGCTGTGTTGTTTCTGTTTCTAAAAGTGAGTTCTCGTTACACAGCAGCCAGCTCAACTCCACAATGTGTGTGAAGGTAGAAACACCAATGTCTTTCTCCGGTTGTGCTCCACACAGAACTCAAGCTGAAAATTCACTTTAGATACGCATCTAATTCTCAAAGAAGCAGTATCCCAAATGTTTCACAGCATGCCCTTTGTGGAGTTAAAGCATTGGTGAAGTTGCTTCACTTTGAACAGTTAGTGCACAGAAACTAGACAAGTGTGCTTTCTTTCCCATTCATTCCTATGGGTGCAAGGGCTGTAGAGATACTTGTAAACTTCTCTTTCACCAAGAGCAGCACAGCGACTCTGCTGTTTGCTTTCTATTTCGAACAGCGATTTCTCATTACACAGCAGCCAGCTCAACTCCACAATGTGTGTGAAGGTAGAAGCACCAAAGCCTTTTCTCTGGTTTAGCTGAACACTGAACACCAGCTGAAAATTCACTTTAGACACAGATGTCATTCTCAAAGGAACAGTAACCCAAGTGTCTCACAGCATGCCCTTTTCTGAGATAAAGCATTTCTGAAGTTTCTTCACTTTCAACTGTTACCGCACAGAAAATGTACAAGTGTTCTTTCTTCCCATTCATTCCTATGGGTGCAAGGGCTGTAGAGATACTTATAAAATTCTCTTACCCTAAGAACAGCACAGAGATTCTACTGTGTGCTTTCTGTTTGTAACTGTGAGTTGTCGTTTCGCAGCACCCAACTCAAATTCACAATGTGTGTGAAGGTAGGAACACCAAAGCCTTATCTCCGGTTTAGCTAAACACAAAACTCTACCTGAATATTCACTTTGGATACGGATATCATTCTCAAAAGACCAGTATCCCATGTATTTCACATCATGCCCTTTGGTGAGTTAATCCATTTGAGAAATTGCTTTACATTCAACAGTTACTGCACAGA
>PVKN010013654.1:0-19762 GCA_004027915.1 Capromys pilorides | reverse complement strand
GTGGCCATTAGCTTCTAGACATTGATGAGTGTGGTGAACTGCTGAAGTGTGTATATGCTTTTGGTGCACTCCTATGCCTATATCATCTATATCTACATCTATCTATATCATCTATATATCTATATTTCTTTATATGCACAGAAGTCAAATTAGTCATATTAATATGAATGGACACTGAGATATAGACACAGATACAGATATAAATATAGATATAGATACAGATGATATAGGTATAGATATGAGTTAGTCTGCCCCGATAGTGATTACAAAGCAGACTGGGGAAAGCACCACACACAGCCTACACAGAGGAACAGGCAGATCTGAGCTCAGCCTTGTTACTCTCTGTGTGTGAGTCAAACTACGAGTTCACACAGTTTGATTAAAACATACTTCTCAAGCTCTTGGCACAAACCCTAACACATGGTAAGTGGTTGCTCTTTGGAAGCAGTTTTATCATTTCCCTTTATCACAATAAACTGGGGCAGACTAGGCCAAGTCCTCAAATGCTGGGCCACCTGTGGAATTCAGAGGGGTCCACAGATATTTTTCTGCCTGTAGGAAGTCTACGCTGGTCCTGGTGGCATGGCACCTACATTCCTTCTCCACTGGATGACCATGCGGACCCCTAGAAGAGGCCCAGCAGTCTGTCAGATAACAGCAGCAGTCACACCACAGGGCCTGGCACATGCACCCCTGCACAGAGGAGTCTCCCTGTAGGTGACCTGGAGGACACTGAGGGGTAAGGGCAGCCCTGCATGCCATGCCCTAGCGTGGGGAAGAAAAGACAGACTCCTAGTCCTGAGCTCAGACAGGGACATCCAGCAAGATTCCTGAGACCCTCTCAAGGCATCCTCCTGAAAGGGGCATTTGCTTTTCCTTTTAATTTTGGACAAAAGAGCAATAGTCATAGGTGGTCAGCTAAAACAAAAATGAGGAATGAACAAAAGAAGAAGAGGCCTCAACTCTCCCCATCTAAGCGAACACATTCCTCTTCATTCTGAAGTAGGTAAGGGACAATGGGAAGCTGTGACCCCTTTCTGTCACATCTCTGGGCCTGATGACTTTCTTACCCATATTCTGTAGAGTGCTTGGGAAGATTAGATCCACTGGATAGAGGCTCGTATATTTGCTCAAAGGGCCTATTGCAGGACCCAGAGTGGGGCGTGACATCTGGTGAGTCGAGCAGAGTTTAAGCTTCACCTGTTCTTCTGTTCTTTAGATGTTTTATTAATTCCTCTGTCATAGTGAGATGAACGATCACATTGGGACAGTCTGGAGAGAAACTGTGAGAGAGCATTGCCTAAGCTTTACAGTGTGACAATGAAGGGATTTAGACGAAGTATCCCAGATGAGCCAGGTGAGTGGCCATTGTGTTAGGCTAGGTTTTGCCTTCCACCTTCCAAATTCATGTGTTGCAGCCCTAATTCCCAAAAGCATCGTAATATGTCTGTATTTGGAAATAAAGTCTGTAAAAAGTGGATGAAGTCAAAATGAGCCAATGATCCAGTCTGACTGGTGCCTTATCAGAAGAGAAAATGTGGCCACACAGCTAGGGCTCCACACACAGAGCAATGACCACGTGAGGGTCCAACAGAAAGGTGACTGTCGGGGAGTGAAGAGAGGCCCAGATCTCCATGCCTTGCTCTTAGCTCTTAGCCTCTGAACCACGAGAAGTACATTTCTGTTTGAGCCGCCCAGTCTGTGAGGTTTACTTGTTGCAGCCCTAGCTGACAAATGTGACCACCTATCTTCCTCATCTATAAAAATGAAGAAAATAATGCTGAACACTGTGGATTAAATTAGGTGATGTGAGTGATGCATCCCTCCTTGTGTGGTGCTTCCATGCAGCATGCATGTGCCTTGGCAGGCTTCAGTCTGTGTGGGGCCATATCCTGAAGTTTCTTGGCTTTGCCCATTCTTGGCAATGCATTGGGATCTTAATTATACAGACATTAAAAACCATCAGTTTCATAGACTCTGGAGAATGATAACCTGAAGGATTTTTTTTTTAAACTTGGAACTTAAGAAAGAAAAAGGCACTACTTAAGAATGATGAAACCAAAGCACTGCAATGTGAACTAAATAAGGCCACTGATTGTAATATAGCTAGCACGAGTGTAAGTCCAGCACTAAATGTTCAGTCATGGGCAGTGGCTTCTGATGAGATTGCTGAACCCAGGATGCAGAGCGCCCTGTAGGGCGGCATTGTGTCTGTCATGGCTCATCAGCATGGCTCTGCTAGCACATGGTCCACGCCTCCCTGACCCTCTTCATGGTTCATCTTTGTCTCAGGTACTCTTCTCTCATTGCTGGGACAAATACCTGACACCCAGAATGAAGGAAGGAAAGGTTTGTTTAGCTCACAGTTACTGGAGGTTTCAGTCAGCTCCAAGGCAGACTGGCACAAAGCAGAGGCCAGCAGTTCATGGCGGTGGAACAGCAACAACATAGTGACAGAGGCAACCAACCAACCAGGGCAGCAGAGAGCAACAGAGGAGTCTGTTTCTCTGTCTTCTGTTATATTCAGGATCTCTGCCTCAGCCTATCCACCTCGGGCCACACCCACAATACCATCAGTACTGAAACACATAATCCCAGTGGATCATGAGTCAAGTCCCAAACTCTAGAAGTCCCCACCCCATGATTATACGAAGATTTGAGGGGGACAACTAGCCACAAACCATAATAATCTTGCAGTTCCTACTCCCAGGTGCACTGTGGAGTTTTCCTGTTTTGTACCACGACACTCGTGACTCTGTGGCATCATCCCCTCAGTTCCTTGTGTGATTTGGCTCAGTGGATTTCCAAGCAGGCCTGAGTCTTCCAGATGCGGCTCCAGTGTCGAAGGTCTCTGCCAAGGTGAGGAGGAGAAGAGGCTTTCTCTTCTTCTGGGTTGGATGCTGTGCAGCTCGGCCTTCTAATCATAATCAGAGTGCCTGGCACTCCACGTGCTTAGGACCCATGACTCTGCTGCATGGAATCGGAGTAGAGCAAATGCTGGCAGAAGAGTCCTGCATGTGCAGAATGTCACCCTTCTGGATGGAGACCTCCTGAAGATCGGGAGCACTGCAGACAAGCGTCAGGAAGAAAGCAGTTCCTGAAGAACAGCAGGCCCTCGGCACATGGTGTCTTTTTCTTCCAGGCTTCTTTTCTGGGAATGGCTCCAGGGTCACGGCCTTATGCTCTTCTGATTTGAGGCAGAAAGAAGACACCGTTCCTTCCTTATGGGTTGAGTGGGGACATTGTGACAATCACAGAGTCACGTGGCTAAGACGCTTGAACTCAATTCTCTGCCCAGGAGTGTTTAACAGACATTGGGCCCACCATAAGGACGCATTGTTTTGTGCCTCGTTAGCTTCACTCTCTGAGCTTTAACTTTTCTCAGCTGAATGAATCTTTTTGACATTTTCCCACTGGACCAGAGAGTAGTCTCTATGACTCCTGCCCTTTGGGAAGCTGGTTCTCCTTTCGACTAAGGACCTTAGTAAAAGAACTGATTTCATTCGGTTTGTCAACAAACACTTATTCTGACCCCAGTATTTGCCCCTCATTCATTCATCCATGTTTATCAGGTTTTAAAATGCTTTAAGCTTGTAAGGATCAATCATAGAACAAAACAAACTCTTTACCCTTGTCAGAGAGAGCAGGATATTACTGCTTGGGGATAGCTGAAAATGATGTGCTCAAGTTGGTGAGCATGGTGGAAAATGCGCAGCAAGGTGAGGCAGGTGTAGGTGTGTTGCGAATTACACAGCGTCCTCTCTGAAAGGCTCTCTTGTTTGAATAGAGAATTGATGGATGATAAGGTGAGAATAGCGTTCTATGGAGGGGAACACCAAGGGAAGAATGGTGAGGAGTGGGCATGTTCTGTTCAGGATCATCGCAGAGCTCAGGTGCCTGGCAGGAGAGAGGGATTACTACTGTATAAAGGTGAAGTGTCCTCCCAAAAATCATACATGGAGGGGTTTTATTATAGGTGCAGCCATGTGGAGAGGCAGAGCCTGGAGAGATAACTGGGTCATCACTGAGTGGGCGACTAAGGGTTGGGGCCCAGCTGGAGGAAGTACATAGCATTTCTGGATCCTTCCTTCCTTCCTTCCTTCCTTCCTTCCTTCCTTCCTTCCTCTCCTCCTTCTTTCTTTCCCATCCCCTTCCTGGCCACAGGGAGGCAGCTTTTCTTCATCATAGCTTTCTACCATGATGTTGATGCCTCTGCTTTGCCATGCCTTATGTGATGTGAACCAACTGTACACCAGTTTATAAGCCATGAGCCCAAGCAATGCTTTCTTCCTCTTTCAAGTTGTTTTCACTCAGCTATTGTATCATAGCAACAAAAAGCTGCCTAACGCACATAGGTCGTGAGGCCAAAGGGGAAAAGGTATATAGGTACATAAACTTTGCAAAGAGTAAGAGGTTATTTGCAGAAGGTCTAAGAGTAGATGTGGAAGATTTAAATCTCCAACCTGCCTTTCCTGAAGCTGTGGTGTTGGGATGTTTATGAGACAGGAAGGCAGCATGGAAGGTTCAGAGATCAGCCTTTCTCACAGCAGAATCCGTCTTCCTAGGTCTTCATGGAATGCATTTTCAGGAAAAATGGCGCTGTTCACATGATCTGCAGGATTTACCTCCCTGAAGGCCACCTATTGGGCATTTATATAGCCCCAAGTGAGGAGCCAGTGGTTAAAGAAAAGTGACCTTACCATCTCTGAAAAGCAGACTAGGAACAGTTGTCATCACAACCCATGCCTCAGAGGCCATCTGCAGCAAAGCTAGTGGCAGCCATGCGACCTCCAAAATCAAATTACTAAAAGGAAGTGAGGCCAGAGAGTTTTCTATTTCTTGTGATCATCTTGTTATTCCAGTGTCCACCTGGAGAAACTGAGCCCCAAAGAAGGTAAGCTGCAGGGCCCAGGCTACACAGCTAGGACCGGGCAGCTCCAGGTCTCTTGTCCAAAGCATCTGTTTTCAAATCTGCTGTTTATTCACTCCACCCGAAAGCATCTTGCGCATTCCTGTCTCATATGTCCCCTTGAGATGTCGCACCTTTTAGAACTTGAAGGTTTGAACAGTTAAAAGAAATCTCCACGTACCATGTCTGTACTACTTACAAGTTTCTGGATTAAAACTGTTCCTTATGCCCATGGTCCACCAAAAATATACTGAGCCTCCTTTGAGAGACTGATATGAGATTTCAGTATCTTTCTGGAAGTCTGAAGCGTAGATGCTATTGGACATACCGCATGTGACATCAACAATCCTGGAAACACTAAACACATACAGCAATCCTGAAATGCTCTGCATACAGATATGAGGAAAGTGGGTACATACAAAAATATTCCAAGAGCTTATCCTTGGAGTTTTGCCTCTCACTAGATCTCAACATTGTTGGTTAATTGCGATAACTACTTTTTGATCATATTCAAAACAAAATGACTTACATCAGCTAAATCATCTATTTTGATACAAATATTAGTGAATATACTGATCATTTGATCAAAAGAAAATGCACTTGAGACAGACTGCATTTCCTTTGGGTCAGGTTTCTCTCAGACATTTGAGATCAAATGAGCTGGTTATCCATGAAATTAAACCAAAATCCTCAATACTCTATGGGACTCAAGAAAAGTATATTAAAAATTCTTTTCAAGTAATTTTTTCTGTTTTAACATTGATGTTGATTTCCAAAGACATTTTAATACTAATACTGATGTTAATGTGGATTGCTTCTAGGCATGGTTGAGCATTCCTGTAGTCCTAGCACTAAGACTGCTGAGGCAAGGATTGCTAGGAGACTGAGTCTGGTCTAGGCACCTAGTGAGAATTTGTCTCAAAAAATATGATTCCTAAACGAATTTCTCTGCACGTCTGGTATTTTAGGCATTAAACTATTTAGCAAAGGTAGTCATATACTTCTGCAGGGAGTCATGGAATTTTTGTAAAGTTGAAAGGCTTCATCTAAATGTTGGGGGTAGATGCAATATGCATTATAAGGGAGTCCTGGTGAAGGTCAGAGTGAAGGTTGGGCTTACCTCTTGACCCTGACTGGCCTGGCCCAGGTGCCTGGCACATCTTGGTGATGTCAAGCATGAGCTTTGCTTCAACACCTAGCCTGAGAGACAAGAGTGCCTCCTGGGGTAATGGTGGCTGATCTGGAAGAGGTTAAGGTTGTCAGGTGCATTTGGACCAGGCATACGCAGGCGGGAATAGCGCCCAGAGTTAGGGTGGTGGGCTGCAGCTGGGTGCCCAGAAAACTGACAGAGCAGTCTCCTGAGACCAAAAGAAGTCTTACCATCCTGGAAATATTTTGCTAACACGTGGGTAGGGAGTGTGAGTGCTTTGTGCAGTTTCATTTTTTGTGCTATTTCCACCAGGCCCTCTGTGCTGTGGGTTTAACCAGAGAATTCCAGGACATCTTGTACATCAGGCTTTGTTTATAGGCCTAGAACCGTATATTTCCTTAAAAATCATGATACATGAGCTGGGGAGATAGCTCTGCAGTCTAAGTGCCTTCCTGGCAAGTGCAAGAATTCAGGTTCCATCCCTGGCACCACATGCCATACTGGCCACCGAAACTAGGCATGGTGGTGCATATCTGTAATCCAGCACTAGGGAGACTGAGACCAGAGGATTATTCTGAGCCCAAGCTGTGTAGTGAGACCCTGCACCAAATGAATAAAGAAATTTTAAAAAAAGTTAAGAAGCATGCTATGGTCTTAATCCTAAATTTGAAATGCCTAATAACCATATTATCTCTTATTCTTTTTGTATTTTAGGGAAGGGTTTACAGGGTGTTCAAGGTCTTACTACTAGGTTGGACTTGTAGTCATCCGCCTGTTTACAGCCTCTCAAGAGCTGGGATTACAGGCACACACCACCACGCCCAATCTCAATTGCTGTCTCAGCATGCCCTGGGGGCAGGGCCGGCATGGCAGACTGGGGGATCAAACCCCCAGCCTTTGCACCTGCTTGCCGGTGCTTTAATATGCTGAGTTATTTGACCAGCCCAACCATATATCTTTTATGGGTTCTGTTGGATTGAAATACAGATCAAGCTCTACACTTGCATTTGAGGTATTCCTAGCTCTGCAACACCAAAGCCACCTGGAAAGGGGTCTCCTGGGCCCCATTCCAGAGTTCTTACCACCATCTGTGCTTGGCCTGCTCCTAGGGACTCCTAACGTGTTGGAGGGGCTGCTATTGAGTACAGAACATCTGGTCCTGGAGGTGTGAACACAGACAACCCGTTTAATCCACCTTGCCTCAATTTCCTCTTCTACAAAGCGTGATTAAAACATAATGACATTCTATATTACATTTAAATTTCATAATAAAATTCACATTTCCATTTACCCTCTCATAATAATTGCCCATTAACTGCACTCGTAATACTCTCCTCCTGTTTGTGTCTTTAAGAAGTGAGGCGTGACTGTGGCAAATGCTGTTGTCTAGGCTTCTGAAATATTATGGGCTGTCCACATCCACCTTCCCCGTTACTTCTGGCACCAGGTCTTTATGGATCTTCGCCAAACTCAAAGTGAGCTTGAAAGGCCTCTTGATTACTTTCTTACTGATCAGATAAAATACCCAACATTGAGGAAGGACAGGGTTATTTAAGTCATGGTTAGCGGAGGCTTTAGTCTATAGTTGGCTGGCTCCAAGGTACGGTGGCTTGGCAGAGGAGTGCAGAAGAGCAGAAATAGTTCATGGTGGGCAGTGGGGAGAAGGCAGCAAGCTACTGTCCAGTCGGAAGCAGCAGCCATTTCTGTCCTTTACATCTTATTCAGGTTACCTGGTTGTAGGGCAGCTTGAACTCACATCCTTAAGCCTAACATTGCACTGTGAATCACTCCCAACTTCACACCCTTGATATTGACACTACGCAGCCTGGATCCAGCCACCTCCAAGAAGCCCCGCCTAAATCACAGGAGGCTTCTGGGTCATCCAGACACAAGCCAGACCCAAAGGTAAGTGTTTTGAATTCAATTGGGTCATCGAGGCAGCCATAGAGTGCACCTACCCTTTAAAGGACCTTTTCATACTTAATGCCTGTCGAAAGATTGTGGATACTTGAATTCAGCAAAATAACCCAATGTAGTCCAACAGTCCATAATAGTGAGTTGTCAACACAGCTGGCAAGTGTCAGAAGTTGTGGATTTGAGCCTTTAACAGCTCAGCATATTAATATAGCTTTATTTTTCATACCTTGCAATTATACTTTTCTGCTGGGTTGTTAAGATCAAGTTCAAGCAAGACCTATATAACTAAAAATATAATTTTGCTATCTGACAAGGTCAGTCAAATCCCCTCAGGATTTGCCCTGGAACCAGGTATAGCTCCTTGTAGATATTTTGTCAATGTCAGCCATCTGGATGAGTCACGACCATATAGCTACTTTCTCTTAGTTCATTGGGAAGAAAGGTTTGTACTAATATTGTTCAGACAAGATATCATGTCTATATCTTGACCTCTGAACAATTACTACAAAGACAACAATATGCAATTCATTAATTATTGTAACTGTCCTACTAACCTGGTTTGAAACTGTTTCATTGCTATTTTATTTTCTTTTCTCATTAAAATGAATAAAATGATAATTTTTTTTGAAAAAATAAACTTAATAAATAAGAAAAAAAGTGTGCACCTACAGGCATTCATGAAAAAGGTCTTTCAGAACTGCTTTAGCAAGCGACAAGAACAGTGGGAAACATGAAGGGGAGTACTTTGATGGTGTTAAGGACAATATGCCTTTCACCAAAATAAATTTTAAAAAACTACCTACGGGGGATGGGGAGATAGCTCTGTGGCACAAGTGCAAGGTCGTGAGTTCGAACCCCTGTCCCACAAAACAAAACAACACAGCCAAACAATCTAAACCTTTGAGCACATCTTGCAGACCCTGTGCACAGATGAGACTGGGCAGGAAAGCAGAGACCTAGGCCCAGCCCAGGAGACAGCAGGGGTCGGAGGACCTGAAAGTCTTCTTCCTGCAGAGTAAGTGCAAAGCTCATGGGGGTCAGAGCACAGTGACTGTGCAGGTGGGGATGCATGGCCAAGCCATGGACCGAGAGCTCGGGCCAAGCAGCCAACCTGGACCCAGAGGGAGCCCTGAGCTCTCTGTGATGCCAGCCACCTGCCAGGCTGAGCCCAGCCCCCCGTAGAGCGTCCTGCATCCAAGTGCCAATCAGCGGCAATCCCCAGTAGGCCCTGCCAACAGGTGCCTCATTAAACATGTCTCACCCTCTCAGGCTTACCCAGTGACAGCCACCAAACTCGCACTCAATCACCGCTTAATCACAGCCAAACTCCATTAACAAGTCATACTAATTACCAACTTCTAACAGTGTTTCCAGTTCCCAGGCACAATATCATATTCTCTTTACATGAAAACTGGCTTGTGATCCTGCAGAATGACTCATAATTGGGTCCTTTAAAAATACAGGTCAAGGGAGGAGACACCGGGGGAGGCTGAGGGATCCAGGGTGGCTGCGTTCCTCAAAGTGCACAGTACGAAGCTCTGTTTGTTTTAATTTCATGCTCACTGGGCGACCCACAAGGGCCCAATTAACTTGTTACAGATGCTTGTATTGGTTCCATCCTCTTGTCACCCCCCTCCCCTTATCTATGTTTTCTCTGGGAGGGATAAACTTGTAGCACAGATTGCAGGCCTGCAGGCATCCAAAGATCAACAACTCATCTTCTGTGATCGAACCCCCTGTGAACCATGAGCAATCATTTGCAGAATTCCTAATAGGAAGGAGAAGGCAAGACAGGGGCATGGACGCCAAGAACAGGCTACAGTGCCTGTTCAAAAGGGCCCAAAGATAGATCCTCTTCTCTCAGAGCAACTTTGTAGAGGAGTTTTCCCGCTTTTAAATTTTAATCCTAATAAAAATGAGGCCTCTTTTCTGCCATAGGTCTCCATGCTATTATTTGGAAAATATCTTGCTGTAGGAACCTGTACTAGGTATGCAATATCATTTTCCAGATGAGTCTAATAAATATACCAACAGCATGCATTCCTTAAAATGTGGATAGGTACTCAGCCTTGGACCCTTCTGTTAAGTGCTTGGGTTAAAGTGGCCTGCACTAGCAAAAGTAGGGGATCTTGGTTACCTTTTTGTTCATGCTGAGCCAAAATACCCAACACACAACATTAAGGGGGGAAAGGTTTATTTAGCTCACAGCATGTGGAGGTTTCAGTCTGTAATCAGCTGGCTCCAAGGCAGGGTGGTGTGGCTCAGGGGCAACAGTTCAATATGGCAGAACACAGCAACAGCAGCAAGAGCACAAGAGACTGTTGCAGGCAGACTGGCCTCCCTCCGGGGGGTGGTGTGTAGCGCTCACACCATCTCCATGCCCCCTCTTGCACAGGCTCAGGGCGTTTACAAAATAAGGACCCTGGATCAATGCCGAATCACTTAGTTAACCTACACTTCTCAAGCTGACAGCGAACAACATTCTAGAGCTGTAAGTGCATGTCCTTTTTACTTCAGGATGTAGAGCTGGTAGTTGCTTAGCTAAGCTTCTAGACTCCTCCGGTTAATGCAATGTATAAACCATTACAGGCGGCAATTGAGGAGTAAGAAGGAAAACTACTATAAAGGACAAAAGGAGACTGAGTGGCTGACCTCTGCCCTATCTTCTTGTTGAACAGGAAGCCGCATAGTCTACATATTTCAGATAGACGAATCCATCTTGCCTTTTTTTCTTTTTTTTTTTTTTAGACAGGGTCTCACGATGCAGTTCAGGCTGGCCTTGAGCTCACCTTTGTAGCCCAGGATGGTCTCGAACTTGCACTGATCCTCCTGCCTCAGCCTCCCAATTGCTGGGATTACAGGCATGCGCCACCACACCCAGCCCATCCTGCCTTTAATTGAGAACTTTGAGATGGAATCAAAGCAAGTTTTGAAATAGATTATTCTATGGTCCTTAATGACAATATGAGAAGAGTTTTTTAGGGGATGAGTTACATGAAGTTGCATTCTCTTTTCAAATTTCTTATCAGAGAATGCTTGGCATCATCAAGGTTCCAGCCAGCACACTTTCACCCTCATATCGGAAGTCCTTCCACTCTCTGCTGATCAGATTTCGTTCCTGAAACGCAGATGCCATTTGCTGACATTTGCTGGAGATGAAGATCATGAATCCTGCAGGGATTATGGAGTGTTTTGGATGCTGGCATGTGAAAAGTACATAAGAAAAGCATGGCATTTGGAGCCTCACATAGCCAACTCTGGTTTTGTGATACAATCCCTACGACATTTGGCAAGTTATGTGAGTTTCCTGAGTGGTGGCCCTCTTTTGCCGAGCCCTGGGACACAGTCACCTTGCAGTGGTGTGAGTCTTAGAAGGGACAATACATATGGAAGTCCTTAGCCAGTGTCTGCTCTGTAGAATATGCTCAGTAAAGCTCCTTGATGTTTTCTTTTTCTGCGATATAGCCAGAAGTCCCCTCTCCATAAGCTTCTAGAGTAAGATAAGCATGGTAATCAGCAGGTCATAAATCCCAGACTGTGTGATAGAGGGAAAAAAGAACTAAGATCTGGAACCTGGGATCTGAGATCTGGGATCTAGGATCTGGGATCTGGGATCTAGGAACTAGGAGCTTGGATCTGGGATCTGGGAGCTTGGAGTCTGGAATTATGGATTACCATGTTTGGCTGCAAAGATCTGTCAACCAGCTCTGACAGAACTGAAAGAACAACAGAATGTCTAACGGGGGACAGAAAACCCAAACTTGCAAAACAGTACTGAAACCAGGTGCTCTGAAGATTCTAGGTGTAGGCACTGCTGTGTGATCCTGCAGGGGCTCTGAGTCTCTTTCTCCCACCCCTTCTCCATTCATGATTTTTAGTATGTGGCCTTGAGCTCTCTTCTTGGGAACCGAGTTGCAGAAAAGTGTAGGAAAATAGAATTTCCTTAACAGAATTTCATTCTGGCCCAACTTAAACAAACTACTTTAGTTCTCCTTTTCCAAAGAGTTTCATGAAGACTGAGAAGGTTGTATCATCTAACAACCCATCCAAAGACTGTGGCTCTGACAGCTTAAACTCTGCTTTTCAGAATATGAAAACGTTCTTGTTTTGATTTTATTTACACAAAGAAGCTGACTGGCTGTATGACGAGAAAGAAACCTTTCTCATCAATGTATCTGTTAGAAAGAACGCAAGAACCAGGCATGGCCCACATGTCTGTAACCTCAGCAGTCAGGGGCCTGAGGCCAGGGTCACAAGCCCAGTGTCAGCCTAGACTTCACTGCAAGTGCAAGGCCAGCCTGGAATACATAGTAAGACTTTACTTCGAAAAACAAAAATAAAACAAAACACTAAAAAAGAAAAGAAAGTACTTGGAAAAAAAATATTTTTCTTTGTCCTTAAAGCATGGCTAAATTTTCTATTTATCTTTCAAAGATTAATAAATTTAGGGAGTGTCAAGTGATATTTAATTTGTTTCTTTGCCTATCCCAGCCTGCTGTTTTGTCCCTGGCCCCCTCCCAAACACTGGGCAGATAACGAAGGATTGCTTATGGGAATTTAATTCAGAATATACTGTTCATTTAGGTTGCTTTGAGCACAAATAAATGACATCTGATTGTTTGGCAGCCCAGACTTTTAGGTTTTTTATTCAAGTAGACAACTCGACTCCAGGTGCCCTTACACGGCAGGTTAAGTTTTGTTATGATTCAAACCTAATTGCAGGGCTCAATGGCCAGGTTAACTAGTTGCAATTTAGAAGCTCAGCCTAGGTTCAGAAATAGCAGAAGGGGCTGGGGAGATAGCTCCATGGCATATGTGCGTGCTTGGCAAGTACAAGGTTGTGAGTTTGAACCTTGGTCCCGGGAAAAAAAAAAAAAAAAAAAGAAATAGCAGAACACTCTAGTGTACTAGAAAATGCATAGGCAGGGCTACACATCCATGACCTGGGCCATCTTTGGGTGTTTTCTGCCCTGAAGTTTTGAGGAATGTTCTGGATTCTGGTCTTTGTACTTCTATGAAGAGAGTACTGGTGGCTTTCCATCATGTCAATCATAAATAGGGTCAGAGTAGCCTAGGGTAGGATGCAAAAGAACTTCAAGTGAACTCAAATGATCCTATGGGATAAAGGCTCCTGTAACAAGAAGAGAGAGACAAAGCATGTGAACTCCGATCTCCATTTTACAAGGAAGGAAAAAATCATGCAAAGTGATAAATTATCTATTTTTTTGGCTGACTCAGTGTGCCTTATGGGCAGGGCTGGCACGGTATGTGGTGCCAAGGATTGAACTGTGATCCCACGCACCTGCCTAAGCTTGGCTAAGTAGGTGCTTTAGACAGCAGAGCTATCTTGTCAGCTCAAATTAATCTGTTTTTTATTTGTTTGTTTGTTTTTTAGCAGTGATAGTTACGAGATTGTCCATGCTACTGTGGTTTGTGGAATAAGGAACGCCGTTTCACTTTCAGGTTAGTGAAAAGTCAGAAAAAGATTTCCTAGGGCATGCTTGACTTTTCTTGTGCAGAGCTGTGGCTTTTTTTTTTTTTTTTAGCGGAGTAATAAGAATACTTGCTTTATAGGATTGTTGAGGGCATTGAGCCCATTTTGTTCTTTATTACCAATTTTCTTCAACGTGCCAGACAGTGATTTGGAACTAGGAAGACAGTCATTTGCTGACCTCAGGAGATCCACAGATTAAAGGCAACACAGACCCTAATAATATAAGAATACAGTGCGGTAGGTCTGATGACAAAGATGACTTTGAGCTCTGAGTGGTAGCAGTGTCTTCTCTGGAAAGGGATCCTCGTGTTGTGTGGTGGAAGTCAGGAAGTGTCAGCCTAACTGGGAAGGGTCACAAGGTAGGAGGGAAAGTGGCTCGGTTATCAGTCAGGGCAGAGTCGGGTGGCAGGATGTGAGTGCAGAGCTAGGGAGCACTTGGCTATAGAGGTTGGAAGAGTAGGAGGGCCTGTGCCTTGCCCCGGGTATGACCTGTTGGCCTTCCGAGGATTTGGAGCTTGACCCAGTTGGTTGGTAGGATGGAAATGCATTCAGCAGGGAAGCACTATGAAGGCGTTCACTTTCTGCACAGGATGTTTTCAGGGTCTTAAGGTCGAACCTGAAGAAGTCAAGATAAAGAAACAAGGGGATACATGGAAACAAATGTGGAGTCATCATGATACCTATAGAAAGAAGAGGAGGGATGGCAGACAGCAGGTTCCTCCTGGGTGGTGAGCAAGGCAGTTCTCAATGCTGAGAGAAGACAATGATTCATTTTTTATTTCTGTGTCGACGCATTAAGTAGATATAACAATGCGGTCAAGAACAGGAATGGCATAAGTGTCATGGGCATGTCATTTCTGCTCTAGGAACTAGAGAATATGGGCTGTTGGGATGGAGGAGTGGAGTGAGGAAGAGGGAAGTCAGCATAAGATTTAGAAATTGGAAGTAGTGGAGAATGAAGTGGGGAGGTGAAGAAGGGATAACATAGCATATTTTCTCTTCTGTTTCATTCTCCAACCTGTTCACAGGTGCTAATTGGGCTGCAAGGAAACCCAGAAACTCCTGAAACTGGTAAAATGAGGACAATGCCAGGAAGATAAATTGTTAAGCAGCTATTCCCAGACTCCAGCGGTGATGAGCAGGATGATTCCTGTCATGGGCTGTGCTTTCTTGGGTTAGGGTAGTGCCTTTCTCTGAGCCCACCACAGCCACACTAGCCAGCACCCACACTCGTTTCTGTGGGACCTGTGAGCCATCTGAATTCTTCCCAGTGTTCGTGTTTTGTCCTTGACAACCCACTCCCCACTTCTTGAATGGATAATATTCTAACATCCAGTCAAACGACTTTATTTGAAAGGGGCTGCATTTCCATAATGGAGTAAAACCTGATGGTATTTAGTAGCTCAGTGGAAGGTGAAAGGTGCTGAATTTTAATCAAAGGATTTTTCCTTTCATTTTCCACACCACCAGATGTAATCCTCTTTCTGCCTTTCATTTTATCAGATATTCACAGTGCCAAGTGGTGCTTAAACCAGTGTGTGGTGTCACTCAGGTCTGATTGCAATTGTACAGCCTGGGAGCTGCCAGTGTTCCTTGGATACAAATGTTCTTTGCACAGTGCATGAGCTAAGAAATCAAATACAGTATGCAAAAAGTGTAGAACCAGGCTTGGCAATATCACCCTGGGTGACTGTTCTAGTCCTGGTTTAGAAAGGCAAGCTACCAACACTCTCACGTACACATGATGCAACTTCCCTAGTTTTCTTCAGAGGTCACAGCCCAAAGCTAGGTGCCCAAATGCTCTTTGCTTGTGTTGCCAAACCTTTCTTGTTATATAAAATCATTATCTACTGTAGACAGAGGGAGACCCCAGCATTCCAACAGCAAAATATGTAAACGGATCTCCCATTTTACAAGAAAAAAACAAAACCCAAATCAACTATTCTTAATCTATTTTCCCAGCTATAATCACCATCCATTTTTTTTGTCCCTACTTAGAGTGGATTTTTTTCAAGAGCTGGCTATGTGGTTCAGTTTAAGATCTTTGCTTTTCATTGTTCTTTTACAGCAACTATAGGCGTGTTTTACCCGGCACTCCGCTGAAATGATTTTTATCATGGTCAATTTTCATTGCTATCTCCCTACGTCGGTTTTTAGTCTGCATCTCAGTTTACTATGAGCAATATGGTATAGAGTAACTCTCTTCAGTTTCTGCTACAATTTCAGTCTTGCATTATTTCCCACGGCTCATGTGTGGAAGGCTTGTTCCTAGCCTACACTTAATTTGGAAGTGGCAGGACCTTTAGTAGGTGGCGCAGGTATGCATCTGAACATGCCTTTTGCACACTGACCCCTCTTTTCCCTTTTTCTTTCTGGCTGTCAAGTCATGAGCAGTTTCCTGCTAAGGTGCTCCATGTCATAGGCTCGAAAGTAGTGGAACCAATTGACTATAGACTAAAATCTCTGAACTGTTAGTCTAAATAAACCCTCCTTTCTAAGTTGATTATCTCAAGTATTTTGTCACATAAGTGGAAAGTTGACTGACACAGTTTCCCTCACTGGCTCTTCTTTTCTCTAATTCTTGCTATTGTAGTTTGAGGCTCAACCTTTTTCTGTAATTAAACTTACTTTAATCTATCATCTCAATTTCTTTTTCAAGCCCTAAGTGCTGTATATGCGTAAATGATAGGAAATGTGTTATTGCCAGCTTAAATCTCTTTCTTAAATCCAAAGTTTTTCTCTTGTATTGGAAATACAGACCAAGAAAGGACTTGGACTTCACCTAAATAGGGATCCAAGTGCAACCTTTGTTGAGACTCAGTGCCTAGCCAAGGACTGAACACAGAAGAGACATGTGGGGTTATTTCTGTCCCTGTTGGTGCTGCTCTATAGGACGGTATTTAACTCCAGGGCACTAAGTCGGGTTGGCCAGAGTTGTCAGTTATGCACCAGTCTACATCTTCCTGACAATTACTATTTCTTTTTCATTTGTTATTTACCAAAAGTATTTTCACTGTGGGTCCCTCTTGGTGTGGTTCTTCACTGGTTGAATACTAGGAACTTTGTTCATCTGCACTCTAGTCATGGGTGGATGAATCTTCTGATGAATATAGTACATCAAGATTCCAATTGCCTTCCAAAAGCTCCACTTCCAGACACATGAGGATTTGGGGGCACATTCAAGATCTTAATACTAACAGTGTACATAGGAATGTAGGCAGTAAAGACTGCTTATAAAGTTTCAAATGAGAATGAGGCCTTCAGGGTGCAAAGTAGAGGCTATTCCTATTCTGAAAGAGGACTTGTCTACATTAGTCCCCTATTCTAAGACTTTATAGGAGGCTGAATTTAAAGCCAGTGATCTAATTTGTCTCACAGCAGAGATGTCAAGGGAGCTCCATATTCAGGCTGTAACATGGCTGCTGATGATGGCATTTAGCTAAATCTAAAGTGATAAAAGAAATAAAAAGCAGAGCAGAAATATATAGGAAACATTCAAGTGTTTTTGTTTTGTTTTCCAAAAAAGACATCTATGTAAAATTGGGACCAAAGAAGTTGTATTTGTTGCATAAATTCGTACCAATATATAAAGGCTAAATAATTCACATTGGTACAGGAAGAGATGCCTTGAGGCTCTCTCAAGAACTATTTAGACCTTATTTGTCATAGCTCCATGGGAGGAAAAGAAGAAACTTGTTTAAAAGACCACACTGAGAAGAGAGCACCACCACAAACTGCTCACATTGGGCCACCTAGAGAAATCTTTCTCCATGTTTAGCCACAAAGGCATTCAGAGGCTACTGCAGTTGTGGCTCAAGGGGGCCCAGCTACTGCTCACAATGGTGTGAGACCTTGGCATCATGTATTTGGTACTGCCTTTGTATGTACACAGAATGTAAGTGATGTGGGGTCATGGAGATTCCCACCTAGTGTTCAAAAATGGTCTGGGAAATCAGACAATGTTTGACAGGGTTGGAATTTTCAAGGTGATTCCCTGACAGAAATGCATGAAACTGTGGAAGCAAAGCCAAAGCTGCAGTAGGGACCCCAGGAAGTGGGAGATGCAAGGAATATGGAACATCTATCTACTAAGAAGAGCTGCAAGCTGTGTCTATCTGACCTACAGGGAAGTAATGTGGGTTGCAGTGAGCAAAGATGTAGGGCTATAGCTGACAAAGCCCTTTGCAGCCCACAAGTCATCATTGTATATTCCAGGTGCTGCTTATGAAACTATAACATTTGATAATTGCCCTACTAATTTTTAGTATTACATTGCTCTGATTTCTTTCTTTTCCTTTGTATGATTTTGTGTTGAGATTTTGTAGTTTCTTTTTTTCATTTTAATGGGGCTTAACAGATAAGAATTGTCCTGCGTATTAGAAAAGACTCTCTCTCTCTCTCTCTCTCTCTCTCTCTCTCCCTCTCTCTCTCTCTTTCTCTCTCTCTCGTCAGGCTAGCACTTATTCCACAGAGCTATCTCCCAGGCACCAGAAGAGACTTTATTCTTGGAGTTTCAAGAGTATGTGTGTTGTATGCAGGATACTTAATCCATGTTAGAAGAAAATGACTTGGTCATTGTTGCTATTTGGAGATTAAGTATTATTTTAAAAGATGTATTTGAGTGACCAGATGATAAGGACTGGTCTTGTGATGGTTGATCTTGATTGCTGACTTGAGTGGCTTGAGAGACACCTAGGAGATTACGCTCCATGGATTGCCTGTGTTGGCTATAAAGAAGTGCTTATGGGGACTATGAGTGGATCCTGGCTCTTTCCGCTCTGAACTTTCCCATGCCTCTTCCTCACTATCAGCTTGAGATATAAATATGTCTTCTGCTATCCACTTCTACCTTGATGTTTCTGCCTTATTTATAGCTGACATGGGCTGAAATCTCTGAAACCATGGGCCTAAATATCAAATTTTGCCTTTAAGTTGTGCTTGTTAGTCATTGTGCTGTGTGTGCTTGCTGTAAGGAGTCAGGGGGCTTCATCTCACCAAGAAGACCTATTTTCAGATCTCATGTGTATCCCACATTGTCCACCTGGAATGGAACTTGTTTCTGAAAATTTTGTTACGTTTTGTGTTATGCCTTTGGCCAAGACATTGCCTTGTTTCCTCTTCATACTCATCCTCTAACCTTTATCCTAGTGTTTTCTGCAAAGCAAATTTTTTCTTTGATTTTAATTCAGTCTACACTGCCCTATTTTAATTAACCCATTGTCCTTAAGATTCTGTCATAAAATAACCATATTGGATAATTTTAAATAGATCTTTTAAAAATCAAGCCAATGGACACTGGATGACTCCTCAGAAACAGTTGTTTTAATGTTAAAATCTGATCAGATGGACTGATTTTTGCTGTTGCTCATTTGATCAAATAATGTCTCTGGGTATACCATTCATTTCCTGCTCCTAAATTGAATATTTATGAGGAACACAGTCAGTCATTCTGGAGCTTTGACTCCCTTTTGATCAGGACTTGCTATGACAGTTCCTCTTGTGCTGCACCAGTGGACTGCATGGCTATTTCAACACTGCAGCCATTTGGTTGGGCCCCTTTGCAGGTTGCTGTTGGTGCTGCAAATGCAGATGAGTATGTCTGCCCCGTCTGCCTTTCTGGAAAGCAAATGATGAAGAAGAAAAATGCTCTCTATATTAAGGATTTGCAATGTCATCAAACTGGCCCAAATGAGTGTTTTGCATCTTTTAAAAATGCTCTATTTACAATAGGACCACTGAAATATCAATATAATGAAGAAGACAGGTTATCCTCCCCACATTAACTAGCATTTTCTAGAAAACAGAATAGTATTTAAAAAGCTAAAAATCCTGAGGAAGGACTGTCATAGGTTATTCTCCTGATGGATCTGTAGGAAAAAGGAAAGATCTTAGAAAAATATTTCATGTTCTTAGAGAATAGATAAATAGTCACGAACAGAGGTGATAGAAATATAGCTGTAAATGTCATTCTAGTGAGGTTCCAGATAAAAATGATGATCATGCTATAGAGGGAAATTGGACGGCAGGTGACAATAAAAATGGTAGAGTACCTCGAAGTATTGTGTGCTATTATTTGGGGGGACACAGGACCTATATGAGCTGTGAAATTGGAAAATTGAAATTTTAAGCAAAAATATCCTTTTGTTATTTATATGAAACACAACCAGGAAAAATAAATAGATGAAACTGTTGAACAAATATAAAATAAAACTTGGGATTTAGAAAATCTGCAGCCTCTCCATGTTGAAAATGATAAGCAATCTCGTTTTGGTGTTGGTAACAAGGTTGTGGC
>PVKN010013653.1:0-19767 GCA_004027915.1 Capromys pilorides | reverse complement strand
GCATATACAGTGTGGTAAAGGTGATAATTATGAAACATTATCAGAGGACCAATTCAGCAGTAGGTATTAAAATTTCAAATATGCATAATGTTTGATCTAGTAATTTCATATTTATTAATCTCTTACAAATATTCACGAATATATATTTATAGCAGATTAATTTATCTTTACAAATAAATAATTGAAGATACATATACAATAGGATGTCTATTACTGTCATGTTTATGAGAGCAAAAACTAGACATGTCTAAAACATGCTCAATAGTGACAGGTGGTTACAAATAGCATAAAATATCCATACTGTGGAACAGTTTGAAAGAAAATGTTCCATCACATTTATCGATGGATTGTGGGGAATTGCAAAAACTTTGTTATTAATGAAAATACTAAGTTACAGAGACAAGCAACGGGGACGCAGGGGCAGGGGGCGGGGGAAGTGATCAGAGTGTGCTCTGCGCATGAGTGCGTCTCCCAGCGTGAACCCATCAATCTACATACTCAGAAAAGATGTGAAAGCAAAAATAACAGAAGCATGTGTTCCCTGGGTGCCCATTCATGTAAAAACGCATTCATGTGTCCATGCAGGGCAGAGAGAACAATCTAGAAGCGCAGATCCCAAAGTAACACAGGATGTAGAGGCTATCCATCCTCTTATTCTGAATTTTGAACAGTGGGGCAGGTGTCAAGGATTGTTAGTTAAATGGAAAAGGGAATATTTAGAAGTTACATTATATGCACATATTTTGCATAAAAACAGCTGGGTACATTTGAAAAGATAACCAGGGAGAGAGCAGAACTGCACCTAGCACAGGCGGGTCTCCTACGACCCTGCTTGCGCCTGCGCACGACGCGTGCACCTGCTGCTCACCCGCCAGCGGCTGCTCCAGGGACCTCCCAGGAGTGTGCCTCTCACGGTGTTGAGTGTGATTCTAGGATCTAAAGTTGGTGGGACTTGGGTGGTGCCCTGTGGCTTCCAAACAGAAGTCACCTTCTTCAGCAGTGAGCTGTCTTCCCAGCCAGGGAGGGACGCTTCTGAGAAGTCATTTCCAACATGGCGCACTCCTCTAAGAGCAGGGCTGTGGAGGGCAATGCATATGATGCATACAACATTTTTCTTTATTTGTCAACTTTTCAGTCTCTTTCCAGTATTCTCATTGATGCCGCTTTGTTAGTAATAAAATTTGGGCACATTTTTATCCAGGGTTCTCAGGCAGGAGCTGGATTAGGGAGGGCCCTGGTGGTCAGTGGCAGAAGTGTCCTGCCTCCATCCCTCTTACTGGGGCCATCTCTGCTCAGAAGCCACTGCCTAGGAAGACCGCTGGGCTGACATGACAGCTCCAAGCTGCTGGGCTTGAAGAACTCCGATTCACTTGCCAAGCCAGCTGCAGGTGGGGCAGAGAGCTCAGGGGAAAGTCAGGTTCTGCCCAGAACACAGGAAGTCGCTGTGTGAAACGGACAGCGGAGCACCTGTTCCAGCAGTGACCCTTGAAGAGAGCAGAGAAAGTCCCCTGAGAAAGGTTAAAGTGTGAAGCAGAGAGATGAGGGACATTTGTTCTTATTCTTGGAGTTTTCTAGAGGGAAGGAAGTGAGCTTGGCCAAAGCCTGAGGGAGGAAAGTTTCACTTTCAATTCTGTGTCTGTTAGTTTGCATTTTATTTGTTTATTCACAATGAGCAGGCACCCGCATTAAATACTTAGAATAATACCATAAAAATTTTAAGTGCACTTGTTAAAACTAAAGTCAAATTTTCATGGGTACAGACATGTCGATTAGCAAGGAAAAAGCCATAGAATGTTGTTGTCCTTTGCTGCCTAAGTTATAGAAAACCTAGGCTTTAGGAAAAAGCTTAGGTGCAGTGCTGACATCCCCTCATTTTGGGGTGTCTGCATGTCCAGTTGCCTGCCCAGCATCCCTCCCTGGACAATCCATTGCTTCCTTAAATGTAAGTGCCTTGCTCAGGTAGCCTCCTGAGCTACACCACCACCGCCCTGCAGCCCACCCCCCACCCTGCGAACTCCATCTCAGAGAAAGATGCCAGGATGCACCTGCATGCCCGGGGCAGGCAGCTGGGTCACTGTGGCCCTTGCCTCCTCTTTGCTTCCGCCTTATGCTCCGTTAGGGAGTTTGTCCCTCACACCTCCTGGATATTTCTCAGATCAATTCCACCTCCCTTGCTGGAAACCTGCAGCTCTCTGGACTACTGGAAAGGCTTCATCATTGGCCTCCCTTCTCTGACCCTTATTGGCTCTCTGAAGTGAGACTAGGAGACACTTATTTTAGTTGTATTTCTGAGTCGATTATGGCTTCACCTGCTCTTTCAAGAAGTATCAGATCCTGTGTTGCCCAGGTCCCCCCACTAGTGATGTTTTCTGAAGCTGTGGTACACCATCGCCCCCAGGAAGTTGACACCCACACAGCCCAGGCTCAGGACAGCGCCATCTCTTCAAGGCTCTTCCTGTTGCCCTGGGAGAGCCACAGTCACCTTTCTCTCTCCCTCCCCATCTTCCACCCTGTCCTGGGCCAGGCGAGTTCTCCCAAGGGCCACAGTCCTGCCAGAAACTCCATGTTGACTTCCCTTGTCCCTGAGCAAAGTGCCCCAACTGGTTGGAACCCAGTGGCCCAGAAGGATCTAGCTGTGCCCACACATCCCGCTCTTCCCTTCACCCACGCCCCACAGTTCTCCTACTTCCTCACACGCTCCACTGTCTTGACCCCACTACCAGTAACTGTTTGCCACCTCTCCAGAGCCTCACCCCCATTTTCCCCCAGCTTTTGTTTGAATTCAGAACTCAGCTTACTGATAAACCCCTGGAAGCCTTCCCGGCCCAGGTCTACCTTAGGGTTGCTATAACCTGGAATCCCTGGGGTTGTGTCTCAGTTACTGTTCTCTCAAAGCTGGAACAAATATCCGAAGCCCAAAGTGAAAGAAGGAAAGGTTTAATTAGCTCACAGTCAGTGAAGGTTTCAGTCCATACTCCACTGGCTCCAAGGCAGAGCGGCACATGGCAGAGAGCAACTTTTCATGGCGGCAGCAAAGAGCAAGAGCAAAAGGGAGGAGTAGTGGCAGCAGTGGCAACAGAGAGCAAGTCTGTCTCCCTTAAATTGAATTTAGGCTCTCCGCCCCAGGCTGGGTGTCACATTCATAGCTGTAATCCCAGCAGCACTCACATCCATAACCACAGTGGATCATGAGTTAATCATAAACCCTAAAAGTCCACTGCATGACTTACATGAAGCTTTGGGGGGACAATTAGACACACACCATAACAGAATGCATACGGTACATTTGTAATGATTTGTCTGTTAGCTCTGCCTGTCCAGTTCCAGGTTAGGAATGCTTTCACCTGGCCAAGAGGGGTAACATCTGCTTGTGTGTGTATTCCTGCACTCGACTCTGGATTTGTCGTGTCTGTATCTTCCCTTCCTTGTTGCATTGTAAGCTTTTTACATTGAGGAACATTTTTATGCTTTTCTAGAGGACAATTGCTAGATCCACAATTGCTTATCATTAACTTAAAACACAAAAAGGAGAATCACAAGAGACCAGAAGCTAAATACAAGTAGATATAATAATAAATGAAATATATGTCCCAATTTAGTAGCACATATATTAAAAGTATATAGGACCAAACAAAAAATACATGTGTATAATATCATTCATTCTAAGATACTTATCAGGCTAATGGATTAATTTTAATTCCCATTAAAAGTGTACATCACAAGTGATATATTGGGAATTAGGGTTAGACATGAAAATGGCCATTGGTGTTCAGTAGCGGCGTGTTGCAGGAACTGTGCTCTTTGGTTTACACTCAGCATGTGGACCTGTGTGGCGGGTGCGACTTTTCCCCCAACGGCACTGAGCTACGATGCGGAGAAGGAAAACTCCCCCTGGAGCACGGCAGAGGCCGGTTCCAGAGGTCATCTTTGAAGACCCACGCACTCCTTCACCTGTCTGGACCCGGGGCGGGCTGCCTCTTCTCACCTCGCGTGGCATCCCAGAGCCCTCAGAGACCTGCTCTCGACTCTTCTAACCCCGGCACACACCTTTCACTGGCTGAGGATTTGAGCTATAGCACAGGCTGGGGCAGGGGGCACCAAACATGTCAGAAGGAACACAGATATCCCAGGGACTTGAGTTGTTCCCTACAGAACCCTGGCATGACAGGCTGTACATTGCAGGGCGTCTGGACCCTGCGGGGAGCGGCGGAAAGCGGATAGAGGCTGTGGTGGAACTGCACCATACCCGTGTGGGCTTCAGGGCAGCGCCTCCTGAGCGCTGCTCTGGAGCTGCTTGTCACCAAGCTCTTTCTCTGGCCTGGAGGAGGGCCACCTTTCCAAGTGGAGAGGCCCTCATGTACATCTGGTCCTGCTTTTCTCCAGACCCTGAAGGTTTGGTAAACAAGTTTATGAAAGCTTGAGATCAGCATCCCACACCCCTTAAAATCTCATTCCGTAAATACACCATCTGAGCTAGCTGCCCGTTCGACAATTTGGATAATTTCATATCTCAGAACCCTGTTTAAGCAGCAGCTGTTATGCCCTGGCTCCTACTGAAAGCCGCTGAAGTCTGTCCTCTGGACGAGCTGCGTGCATGTGCTTCTCTGCAGTGTCTGACCACAGATACAGCCCCCCGGGCCCCTTAATTTTCCCTTTGCTCGTTTTCATTTTATTCCCCACATGCAAACCCAGGCGCTTGCGCATGCACACTCACGCATCCATGACTGCAACTCCCCGGCTGCCCGCAGTCTGCAGCAGTGGCGCTGTGTTAGCGGGAGCTACGCAACTCCTCTCTAGCCTTTTATTTTAAACATCTTTGGTCAGCACCCTGTGAAGCCTCTCCTTATGAATGTCCACCGTTCCTAGATAGAGGTGGAGACGCTGCCCGACCGCCTGTCCCAGCCGTGTTCTCATTGCTCAGGTGCAGTAACTGACCACTGAGACTCAACGCAGGTGTGGCTCCCCTGGCTCGTGGGCAGCCCAGGGTCGGATGGCGGAGGGGCCCGGCGGAGGAGAAGCCGCTCCCCTCGTGGCAGCTGGCAAGCAGCGAGCCAAGGACAGCAAGATCCTCTTCCAGGTCATCCCCAAGGACCCGCCTCCTGGCAGCAAGTCAGCTAGGGCACCCCGCAACCCGGTCACCCTCCAAACATATGGAGCCTTTGGGGCCATTTCCAAGCTCAACGTTAACTCAGCCCTCAACTTAAACCTAGTCCTGACTTGGTTCTAAAGTCCAACAACATTTCAGTACTATAGAAGAAGTAAATGTAGCATTGTAGAAAATTTTAAAATATAGAGGAAGCAAATTTTTAAAAAATCTAAACATTATATTTCTGCCACTCCAGTTGTCAGTATTGAAACCTAAATGTGTAGCTTACCTAAATCTGTGCTTACTTTGGACCTTAATGCTCTACGTTTCCATTTTACTAAAATTTATTTTTTCTAATACTGTAACCCTCAGTTATACTTTCCTGGCTGACCCCAGAATGTCCTTTACATGCAGCTTTCTCAAGATCGTATCTGACCAAATATTGAATGAGGTTATGGTCTGTAAACCTTTTATTAGCTGGTATAGTTCCTGTTTACATGGCCATTGGCTTGCTAGGAGATGCTAGTTCTCCTACAAAATGTCCCCCCAGCTAGCCTTTTCTTACTGCCTTTTCTGCACAGTTTAGCTCATTAATGTATGTCCCAGCTCTTTGTCAATTAGACACCGTATCTAAAGAGGTGATGAGTCTATGTCAAACATTTTGGTGAAAATACATTTCTGGCAATATATGTTTCATATTATGTCACAGAAGCATGTAGGAGACCAGCCTTCCAGCCTGGGTAGGGTGCACGTTCTTTCTGCTGCAGCAGAAACAATCTCTGCCAAGGTGAGGAATTTTTCAACCTTGGTGCTGTTAACAGGTGGGGCTAAGCGTTCTTTGGCATGGAGTTGTCCTGTGCAATGGAGGATTTTGAGCAGTATCCCTGGTCTCCCACATCAAATGCCAGTAGCATTCTGTTCCCAAGTACAAAAGCCTGGAATGTCTCTAGAAAGCTCTGGACAATCAACATCACCACAGTGGAGACCCAGGAGTCCAGTTTGAAGAAAAGAGGAAGTGAATATGTACTACAGGAAATATTGGCTAGTAAATCTCATAGAGGTAGTATGGAAATTCCAGGTCAGTCCTAAGGACCTCTGCTGTGGGAAATTTAGGGCTTCTCCTGAGCCACTGCTGTTAACATGGCTCTACCCCAGCAAAGGCCAAGGTCTTCTTCACCTTGTTGGTTCTACAAGAGGTCATCTGATTGGCTCAACTTGGCTCTTGCATCTACTCTTTAGCCAATCAGCTGTGGCACCACAGAAAAGACTATAATATATATAATTATACAAAATCAGAGTGTTGGGCAGGGGAGGCTTCCCCTAAAACTTTTCCTCCATTATGTGAGGGAGTGCCCACTTAGGATATCTGCCTGGCTCTTGCCACCCAGGGTTTCCTCCCTAGTACAGGGATTACCATTGCCTGATATTCCTGCCCGTGCTCAACTATGTTCCCTCAGAATATGGATCAGCTGCAGCAGCCAAGAAGAAGGAGGTCAGGGTGAGGAGAGCAGCCAGCCTGGGCCCCGCAGCACCTGGGGCATCAGAGCCCCGCATACACCATTCCCACACATTAGGCCCAACTTCCTCAGTCGAGTGTCCATGTAACCCACCAAGCCAGAAGTTGCTTCACAAAGTACACAACCTGCCATCAGTCCCGCCATCAGCATCTTGTCATTGCCACCTGAGATTCATAGGGTGGGCACACCTGACAGTGACAGGGCATGGAAGGGACACTTGGGTGCTGGTTCCATTTCTTTTAATAGCCATCAGGACAAATCTTAGGCTGGGGGCTGTTGTTCCAGAGAGACAAGAGTTTTCAATGGGGTGTTAGTGACGCTGGGCAGGGGTGGGGATCTCACACCAAGAAGTCATCACTGGAAGTGGGAACGTGAACATATGGGCCAGCCCCGGGCTTGCAGAGAAACAAATAACAGTCTAGGAAGAGAATGCAGAGGCAGGACAAGGAAGAGCTTCAGAGCCCCACACTCCAAAGCCTGACAAAACTATGGTGGCCACCACACTCCCATGGTAGGAAGTGATCTTTGAAATAAAGATGAAGTAAGTCCTACCACGGTCTGTCATTCCTTCCAAAGAGTACTGCTTAGGTACCAGTTTGGAAATGTAAAATGGGAGATCCTGGGGCTGGGGAGATAACTTGCCGGTCTAAGCACCGGCTTGGCAAATGCAAGGACCCAGGTTTGACCCCTGGTACTGCTTGCCACGCTGGCCCTGGAACCCTGGGCACACTGTGCCTGCCTCAAAACTAGGCATGGTGGTACATGCCTGTAATCCCAGCACTGGGGAGGCTGAGACAGGGGGATCACTGTGAGTCTGAGCTGTGTAGTGAGACCCTGTACCAAAGAGAGTAAAGGATAGAAGGAAGGAAGGAAGGAAGGAAGGAAGGAAGGAAGGAAGGAAGGAAGGAAGGAGAAAGAAAAGAAAAGAAAAGAAAAGAAAAGAAAGAAAGAAAGAAAGAAAGAAAGAAAGAAAGAAAGAAAGAAAGAAAGAAAAAAGAGAAAACCTCTCAGTGCTTGGCACTCTGCTGGGCAGATGCTGACTCCTGGGCACTGCGCTCTGGCCAAGGGTCCCAAGAGAAGCGTCCTGCCATCCTGAGCATGTGTGAGAAGAGCTTCCAGAGTGCTGGTATGCATGAGTTGCATTCCGTGTAAGAGACTCTTCTGTGCACGTGGCCCCCTCTGGCATCTGGCACATACACAGCTTTTAAAATGAATAAGTGAAGCCGGGCGTGGTGGTGCACACCAGCGCTTGGGAGGCTGAGGCAGGAGGATCGATGTGAGTTCAAGACCAGCCTGGGCTACAAAAGTGACTTCAAGGCCAGCCTGAACTGCTAGTGAGACCCTGTCTCAAAAAAAACAAAACAAAAACCGAATGCGTGAATGGCTGAATTACCTCTGAGCACAGAGAACATCGACAACAAACTTCAAGCACATGAGGAGTTAAATAAACCTTTGATGCATTTGGGAAGCAGTCACCCGTGTGATCCGCTGAGCTATGACCCCTCAAAGTCCCAGTCCCCAGGCCCAGGGAATGTATCACCTTACGTGGATGGCAGAAGGGAATTGCAGATTTGATGAAGTAAGGACCTTGAGATGGGGAGATTGTCCTGGATCATCCAGAAGGGCTCAGTAACCGCAGTGCTCCTCAGAAGAGAGGCAGGAGGCTCGAAGAAAGAGGCAGTGAGATTGTGGAAGAGACAGGATTGGGGACCAGGGACAACAAGGCCAGCACCTTCAGACGGTGGAAGAACAAAGGAAAACATTCTCTTTGCTTGCCTGCAGAAGGCTTGCTATCCACCCACAACATCCATGCTGGACTCCTATGCTCCTGAACTGTAAGAGAATAAACCTATATTGTTTTAAGCCATCAAGTCAGTGGTAATTTCAAACAGCAGCACCAGGAAGCTAATACACTATGTACTTCATTTTCTTCCTTCTGGGGAAAATGTTTTCTGATTTTGGTATATTTGTTCAAGAAGTAATGTTTTGTGGTACTGTGGATCAAACTCAGGACCTTGCGCTTGCTGGGCAGGTGCTTATGCCGCTGAGCTATCTCCCCAGCCCAAGAAGCAGGTTTTTGAAACACAGCCTGTTGGCATTTTGGAGCCCATCCAAAATGATCTTGATTATCCCACCTCAAAAAATCATCATAAATTCAAAAAGAACATCTGTTAAAATATGTATGTGGGGATTTAAAATCCTTCAGATGCAACAATAAATCTGAGATTAACCACACTCCTCTTGGTGGATGTAGCACTAGGCTAGCATGGTGGCTGCCCAGAGGTCAGTGGCCGGGCAGCCTCCCTGGCCCACTGGCATGCATCGAGGCTTGGGTTGCTTGCCTGAAAGCTCCTGGCCCAGAAGGCAGGAGAACAGATGCTCTGGGTCACTGCTTTCTGGAGAACTCTTTCCACATCAACTGTTGGCCGGAAGCTCGTGCCTGAGCACCTTGGGAAGGGGAAAACACTGGAATAGTTAAGAGTTTATAAAGGCCAAAGAAAAGACACTAGCATCTCAGGACCTGGGTGTAAGGGAAGATTTCAAAAGACCCAGAGACCAGAATGGGAGGATGAGAGCAGGGCTAGAGGACCTGAACAGAACCCCGGGGGAGTTCTAAAAGCCTGGTGTGGAAATGATGCAGGGAAAGGACTCTTGTAAGGAGGAGGCTGAGGATTTTAAAGAAAGTAGCAAGGCCGGTGGAGCTTGCCTGTAATCCCAGCTCCAGGGAGCTGTAAGCAGGCAGATCACTACGAGTCTGATCTAGTAGTGAGACCCTGACCACCCTGTAGACCCTACCCTAAAATACCAAATAAAAAATAAAGAAAGCAGCCAAGGGGCTGGTTCAGCTTGGCAGGGAGCTTACTGATGAGCAGAGAACGGAATGTATATGAGGAAGAACAGAAAGCCAAGCCTGGCAAGAAAACCAATGGCCAGCATGAGCCTAACCATGAGAAACCCGGTAGCACAACAAGAGAGGCCTTGTTAAAGACCAGCCTGGCCACAGCGGCAAGGTGTGGCAGCATGGTGAGTGTCACAGGCACCCAGCTGCTGCCCTGGGTCACCGCCACCCCCTCCCTAGCAGGACAGAAGCCCCCCAGAAACTGGACAAGGCAGTGTGTGGTAAGGAAAACAGAGCAAGTGCTGAGAGGGCAGAAGAAGCCCCGGCAGCTGGAAGCAGCGCAGGCACGTCCTGCAGTGGGCACCACAGGCTGGGGGCTGACCCGCGCTGTAACCCCAAGGCCGCCCCAAGCACTGAGCAAGGCCTCCCGCCCGACCCCGGCGGTGGCCAGACAGCCACCGCTAGCCACACCCCCACACACACCCCACCCTCCACCCCCCCCAGAGCAGGTGATGGTACGTTCTCTCAACATCCACTGTCACTCTAGGGTAGATTTCAGCTTAGAGAGGAAAGCGAGATGGTGAGGATTCAGAGTTCTGGGGAGCACTTCAAACCCTGAGCCCTGCTAGCCCCATCACCTTTGCATTTATTCTTCAAGGGCCCAGAATTGAGCCTGGGGCCTTGCACGTGCTAAGCCCACCCCCTGCTGGAGCTCTACGCCCGCCTCCTGACCTCAGGTTAGGGAGACAAATGGGTTTGCCATGGACATAAACTCAGCATTTGGGGGCCAGAAGCAGCTTTAATATAATCCGTTACCCTCATTATTCACCAAAGAAGCCTGGGTCCCTAGATCTTTGAGGAGAGTCCCAGGGCCATATGTAACCCCCCATCCCCCCAAGAACTCTAGCTCCCTGTGAGGGTCCCACCCAAACACACAGCATTCCAGCAAGACACCTAACAAATGCTGGGATTATGGCAGGATGATCTTAGAAATACAGGTTTTATGAATGCACAAACAGCCAAAAACCTGAGCATTAATTTATTCCCTTAGCAAAGAGGCTGTGCATAGCTCTGTCCTTGCAGTATTTAAAAAATGATTTACATAATAGAAACAGACTGTTCAAAATGACACAGAAATGAGAGGGTGACTGTGTCATCGGATGAGAGAATCCAGATTTCCTCAGCCAGGACAAATACAAGCCCTACAGTATGAAAGTTAAAGGGAGATGAATAAGAAAAGATGGTCCAGAAATGATGAAAAAGACCTAGATCTCAGCAGCCCTTGTGAAAAGCTTTAGGGATTTCTTTATATGTAAAAAAACTTAACAGGGTAGCAAGGTTGCAAAGAAAGATTGTGGCCCTACTATGGGGTGGGCAAGGCAGTGTACCCCACATCCCAAGAGTCCTTCCTGGGAGCTGTGAATAGTCTGCCTTAGGTGGCAAGGAGGACTTCATGGGTGGTATTAAGTGAAGGATCTTGAGCTGGGGAGGCCATCTGGGGTTACTTGCAAGAGCTCATTGCCATCCTGAACCCCTGATGAGTGCAGGACGGAAGCAGGATGAGGACAGGTGATGTGACAATGGCAGCATAGGGAGGAGCAGTGCAGAGCCACCAGCTGGGAACTGTGGACAGCCCCTGAAAGCTGAAACAGCCGGGAATGGGTTCCCCTCTAAGGCCTCTGGAAGGAGCCATCCTGAAAAACCCATGTAGACTTCTGACTTGCTTCCCTGACCAGAATTATTAGCGTAACTTGTGCAGTCTTAAGCCACTGCGTCTGTGACGACTGTCCCTGTAGCACAGAGCAGGAATACAGGCTACAGGAGTGGAGGTTAGAGCATCTCGCCAAGCAAAGGTGGTGCCACGCCCCGTGAGGTCGCAGCTGAATTAGGGAGTGGTGGAGTCAGAGCTTGCAAGGGAAACAGTAAAATAAAGGACACATAATCTATAGGATTATTCTATAATATTCACTCGAAGAGTAAACTGCAAAAATAGTTCAAGAAGAAACCCAAAGAACCCAGCTAAGGGTCTGGATCACACATCCATGTCCCGCATGATTCTCGCTGGAGACCCATGACAGTGTCCTCCACAAGTCCAGCTGGAGGCCCAGAGCCCACGGCAATGTCGTATGCAAGTCTGTTTCGTGGATCTGCACTTGGAAGATCCAGAGGTCAGCTGAGGAGGCTAGAAAGCGTGTGCCAGCGAGATGAAGGATCTGTGCCAGCAGGCTGAGGGATCTGCACTGGAGCCAGGAAGCGGTGCTCGAAGGAAGAACCAGAGCCTCAGAAGCAACAAGGTCCCAAGCCCTTGGAGGATAAGTCAGCCACGTTCGTGTCAGGAAAACCAGCATGCCAGGCTTCTCCAGAAGAACCAACAGCACTGCCTCCCCTTTATATCGTTGGCAGCAATACTCAGGGGGGATTCAGTTCAGCTAGATGTAACCAGTTGACCACCAGTTGGCCATCCACCCCCGGGAGCATTGGGGACAAAATCACATGCACACTGGATGTGGAAGAACCTCAGAGTCATGACACATGGTGAAGAGCTGAAAATACTACTGTCAGCATGATTAACATGGAGCCTAACAATCTTCTTCACATGTATGAAGGGTTAAGTCAGTCAGTGAAAGGTTAGCATCTCCATAGCTCCAGAGAAGAACCGCAGAACCAATGAAGATACTCACAGGAGTCAGGGCTACCAACATGGTAGGGCTGTGCCGTGCCAAGAGGAATCTTGTCCCTGGAAGCATTCAGTCAGAAGCCGAAGGATCAGCGTTCAGGAATTTGGAAAGATGCCTCCATGGAGCCGTGGTTGGTCAAGAGCTGCTCTAAGCACTTTTATTCTAAGATGTGAAGACTTGGCAGCTCTGGAAAGATGAGGCATGTTTTCCCTGGAGTGCCAGATACTTCCTTGTGCTCAGCTTTCCAGTGAAATCTCACAGGAGCGAAAGTTCTCACTTCGGTTGCTCACGGAACTCGCACTGCTGAGTTTAAACCGCCTTGAGAAGCGCACCTTGATGAGGAAGGGAAGTATCTGGGTCAGGGTCTCTGGCTTGGTTTCATCTAGAGACGGCGAGGCTGGGAGCAGGGATCCGAGGCAGGCCCAGCCAGCCCTACAGCCTTTCCTGACCCCTGCCCTGTGGCTGTGCTAGCGGCTGCTTCTGGCCTTCCTGAGGGCAGTCCCACCTCTTCTTCCTTCTCTGTAAACCCCAAAAGTGGCTCCTGTGGTCCAGAGGCCACACAGGGGGACTTGGCAAGCGAGGTTCGCAGAGTGCTGGGTTCCTTTCCCGTGGCAAATCAGCACTCCTATGTGTCAGGGGTGTCCAGTAAAGAACAGAAGAAAGGCTCAACGAGTTTGGTCTGGCTGAGTGTCCATGATGTCATCTTCCACCTGACCCGCGTCTCTCTGATGGGAAAGCCGATTATGTGGGGGAGGGGAGGGAGCCGATAAGCTGGGTGCGGGGGGAGGGCGGCTCTGGTACCCTGGTCTCTCCAAGCGGTTTTCTCTGGAAATCTTGAATAAAACTGCTGCTAGGTGACTCGCAAGAGAAAGCCCGAAGCACACGGGCGTCCTCATGCCCTGTGCCCAGGCGGTACTGCAATGCGGGACCCTGGGAGGAAGGCAGAGATGCGCTTGCGTCAGTTGATCAGACTATTGTCAGCACGCCCAGACAAGTGCCACTGCCTCACACCCTGGAGTGGCTGTGACCACAGCTACGTGTGACATAGCCCTGGCCTGCTGTCCGCATTGTTTTGAGTCGCCACCCCCCCTCCACCCTCTCCCTCTTCTCTCTCCGTAGCTTGTGTGTGTATTTTGTTACCTGTGCAAGAGCTTTCCAGCTTTCATTCCGTTAGTCTAAGATAAAAGGAAAGGAAGCCGTTCCTGAGGACGAGGCGTCTGTGTTTGAAAACACCACCAGGCCTTGTCGCTTCTGCACCTGCAACTTGCAGGGGGTGCGGCTTACGGCTGGTCCCGCCTCTGGCTCTGTGACCGCAGCTCCAGCGGCTCCGCGGGGTGGCTGGCTGGCTGGCTGGCTGGCTGGCGGGCTGGGGCAGTGGCCTTCCATCTCCATGAGCCTCCTCGAGTCCTCCCTAGCAAGGCCCAGGCTTGGGCGAGGGCCGCGCACACCCTCGCGGTGTCTGCTCGCCTTGCCACCGCCCCTCACCGCCTTGCGCTGAGCGCAGCAGCCGCCCCTGGAGCTGCAGGCTGCGGTGAAGGTGTGCATTTGCCCGTTGTGCCTGACTTCGGTCGCGTAGGCGTCTAGCAGAGAGGATCTGACTTGGGTTCTTTACACATGTTAATTTTTTTGCCTACAAAATAGGAATAATACTAGTTGCTCCTTCACCAAGTAATTGTGAGGATTTTAGGGCTTAATTTGTGTAAAATATATTTCTAAAGAGACCTTCTTGGCTGCCCTTAAATCCTTCAGCTCCTTCAATGATCACTGAATGAATAAACATGAATACTTTATACCTAGATTTGACTATTGACACAACAGAAGTGAAAAAGATCAAGTGTACAATTGCACAAGTTCAGTACACTGTGCTCGTGTCTTGCAGTGTCAAATGCCTTTCTATTTGCTCCCCACCTCAGGACTATACTTTGTTATATGAAGAGGCAAAATATTTTCAACTTCAGCCAATGTTGTTGGAGATGGAAAGATGGAAGCAGGACAGAGAAATGGGTCGCTTTTCACGGCCCTGCGAGTGCCTCGTGGTACGCGTGGCCCCAGACCTTGGAGAGCGGATCACACTCAGCGGCGACAAGTCCTTGATAGAAGAAGTGTTCCCCGAGGTTGGCGATGTGATGTGCAACTCCGTCAATGCAGGCTGGAATCACGACTCCACACACGTCATCAGGTTCCCCTTGAATGGCTACTGTCACCTCAACTCCGTCCAGGTACAGCACCACATATCATAAGGGACTCACACTTCACTCTTAATGCTTGTCCTTGCCCTTCCCCTGGGGAGCCCAGAGATCATCATGGAGCAATGCTTCTGCTGGACAGGTAATGACCACCCATCTGCAGCATTCTGTAGTCATTCCTAAAGTCTTTACTGAGCACCTAACATGTGCCAGGTTCGAGTGTGAGCACTGCAGGTACAGAACACAGCACAGGGTAGCTTGGCTTGTGGGGTCTGCATTCTGGACTTGGGGTGAACATGGAACAGCATAAATCTTGCTCAGCTTGGAGTAAGAAGGTGTCTGGGCTTGGAGGAGGTGACTTGGGACATTGAAAACCAAACAGATGGTCAGGAGTGACCGGGGGACCAGAGTGGAGACCAGACACAGTCACGAGTGAGTAGGGACTGTCATGGAGACTCATGGAGAGAACAGTGAGCACTCCGGAACAGAAAGGAGGAATTTGAGCAAGAGTGACCAAACTGGTCCTTTAAAGTAAATTCTCCAGCAGCAGGCAGAAATAGTGATGCAAAGGGACCCGTTGGAAATTGGGGCCCAAACAATAATTGGGCCATATCTAGTTGTGAATATTTTTTATTACTTTTAATAAGAAATAACAAATGCAACAGTTCCCAAACACATTAGTAGTACATTCCCAATAACTGATGAATATCTTTACTGCACGTCTAACAAGGTTTTCTGACCATGGCTGTGAGTTGTAACGCAGAAGTCCAGGGTGACCAGGAATTTCAACAGAAGAGCAGCTAAGGGGTATCAAGATTTGATGAGATGGACACACCCTACCCTTGGGAGGATGACTCCAGGTGGGGTTCAGAGCCTTGGTTTACTTACATGAGGGGCTGTGTGCCTTGGATGCTGATGGCGTCGCCTGCCCCCTACCTAAATGCGCTGCGCATGAGCTCTCTGCACCTCCTGGGCTGTGGCGTGTGTGCCCTGGCTTCCTACGGCATCGCTACTCCCTGCCTTACTGTTTGCAGACAGACATGCCTGGGTCTTGGCTGCAGATCTCTGTGACACAAAGCTCTTGGAAGTCTATGGAGGGAGCTTTCAGAAGCCTGCATTTTCCCCTTCTTTTTAATTTGGTTGGGTGCACAACTTAGTTCAATATTTAGTAAACAAAACCTCACCAGGAGCTAAAGACAGCAAGCACTGACTAGATGGGGTGCCTCTGGGAGACTGCTGCACCGTGATGTACATAGTGGCTGAGCCAGGTGGGAAAAGGTCGTATATCCCAGACCTCTGGGAGATTAAAGCACGAAAATTACAGGCTTGAATGGAGTGGAGGCAACCTAGTGACACCTTGTCTCAATATAGTAAAAGCGAGAAAGGGCTGGGGTGCCAAGGTCCTGGGTTCTATTTCCAGTGCCAAATGGGGGTTAAAAAAAAAACCTAAATTTTATGAGCAAATGTCTGAGGGAAAATAGCAGAAAACTCTAGCAAATAAACAATGCCTCCACATGCTAGAGAGAGGTGCACACTTTTGTCAAGGTTCCATTGGGCGACATTCATATCGTCACCTAGGTGGGCAATGCCCCCGAAGGTGTGAGGTTCTCCTGCACTGGCCTGAGCACTGCTGTGAGGCCCTTCTGTGGAGCCCTGGATGCCAGCTGCCTTGCCGAGTGCATCCCCACCCCCAGCCTCCAGCCCAGGGGGAAGCAGAGCTGCTCAGAGCCGGGAGGGAAGCCCTCGGCCCCATCCCTGGGCCAAAGCCCTTCATTGATTCATCCGCTTACTGCCTTTCCCAGGTCAGATGTGGAGGTTTTCATCAGTCCATGATACAGCATAGCCATAACCCATTCTTATTTCCTGTTTCCTTCTGTTTGGAAGGTTTACATATTTCCACAAAGGACGCTGGTCTATAGCAGAGACTTTGAGATAAGGTGCCTGACACCCAAAACGCCATGTATTTATTTAAACATTCTCAAATGACTGCTAAATCCAAGAACTTTGCTACCTAGTTGGGGTTTACAAAGCAATGGTTTCATAAGCTATTTGCATTACATGGAATAAGCACTTGAACACATCCATGGTAATCTTACAGCATACTGAATGATCATCTTATTATATTGAGATCCCAGGGAAGAAGATGCACGGGGATTTCCTTATATTAGCAATTGGTGGCCCTGCAACCACTGAGAGAATCATGGCCACCACAGCTTCCTCATCTTCCTCACCTGTTTCCTCTCTGAGACACCATAAGGGTGCCGAGCATCCTTCCAAAGCGAACTGAGGTGGCCCTCGCTGACAGGCGCGTTCCTGCGTCTGCCAGAGCCCCTCACCCCCACCCCCGAGCAGCTCTTTGCTTTTTACTCACCTGCACCAAGGCAGCTTTTGATTTTGAGCTTGGGCCTGTTTCCTTTGCCCCGCCCCTGGCCACCTGATGCATGCATACACGGTGCACTCACCTGCACAAACAGAGCTCCTCACAGCAGATTTACGGGGTCCTCTGGGGACTTGTGGGTTCTCCTCATTTGCAGATCTTGAAGTTAAAAAACATTCCCCCTTGCTTTTCAGTGCCATCCAATAAGCTCTTTTGCAAAATAGCAGATAAAATAATATTTTTTTTTAAAGTAGGAAGAGTTCACTTTATTCTGATTGCATTTTCAGAGTTACTTAGTAACATCTCACTTCCTCCCAGAAAACATCTGAGAGCTGCAGGTCCTGTTTCACGCACTGAAGGGTGTGAGACACTTGGGGATTGTCTTAGTTACTTTTTACTTGTTGCTGGGACAAATACTGACACTCAAAATGAAGGAAGAAAAAGTTTATTTAGCTCACAGTTGCTGGAGGTTTCAGTCCATCTTCAGCTGGCCCAAGGCTGAGTGGAACAGGGCAGAGAGCATCCAGTTTATGGTGGCCGAACAGCAACAAAATGGTGACAGAGGCAACCAACCAACCAGGGCGCAGAGAGCAACAGCCAGCATCTGTCTCTCTGTTTCTCTTTATATTACATTCAGGTTCTCTGCCTCAACCTATCTGTCTTAGGCCACACCCATAATCCCAGAAGGACTCAGACCCATAATCCCATCTGTACTAAAACACATAATCCCAGTGGATCAAGAGTCAAGTAATCCCAGCAGTATTCAGACCCATAGTCCCATCAGTACTAAAACACATAATCCCAATGGATCATGACTCAAGTCTCAAACTCTAGAACTCCTTGCCCCATGATTGCATGAGACTTTGGGGGAACAACTAGACATAAACCATAACAGGGATCCATGCAGGGATCTCCTGGCATTAGGTTTCTGACTTCAGAATTAAAGACTAGATCGTCTGACTTAAGCTTTCATAAGAGATTTAAAATATCTCTGTTTTGGATATGTGCTCTAATGTGTGACCATGGCGTTTATTCTTCCCTCCTTGATGCATGCAAAGCAATACCTCTGCTTCAAGTGCCACAACCTGGGAAACTCGTAGCTAAAACTTGGCTGTCTTCAGTAATCCAATTGTTCTGCCGTCGAAATATATAAATCTTCCAAAGTGAGATGTAGATGTTAACTCAGTACTGAAAACTTGCGAGCACAAATGAGTCCCTGGCTAAGTAAAGTCCAATCCTACTCCCTTTCCTTATTCTCTGTCAGCTTGCAGAATGTATTTTAATGGTAAATGAGCACTGCAATGTGCGCTTTCATTTGTTACAGAGAAAGCAGCCTTAATTATACTGTACTGAAAACAAACCTTCCAGCCATGGGATATGGAGTCAAACAGGCCTCAGTTGGAAATCCAGTTCCCTTGCAAACATGCAAAGTCATCTCATAGGGATTAGAAGCATCTTCTGTCTCCCTTCTGCTCTTTAATCCAGGGTCTCCCTTTGGGAGCAGCAGCTCAAAGGCATCAAGGGACTGGATGAGATGGAGCAGAGCTGCTGTGACCTCCAGTTTTGGAATGACCCTTTGGGGTATTTACGTGGCCAAATGACTCCTCACTCCTCACCAGATGCTTGTCTTCACTCCTCACAGGTCCTCGAGAGGTTGCAGCAAAGAGGGTTTGAAATCGTGGGCTCGTGTGGGGGAGGAGTGGACTCATCCCAGTTCAGCGAATATGTCCTCCGACGGGAACTGAGACGGACGCCCCGCGGACCTTCTGTCATCCGGATAAAGCAAGAGCCTCTGGACTAAACAGACACACTTCTTATGCAAAAAAGGAACACACACAACCAATAACGTGATCAGAAAGGGGACATTTACGAGAAGTCGGGACAGCAAACCAAGTTCTGGACCTAACATTGAACAAAAAACACATTTATATCCAATAGAGATCACACCTGTATTCATATGGGAACAATTGGAATAGTGGTATCCTCAAGGTGTAAAAAATATATAAATATATATATATAAATATATATATATATGTCAAAAGGTAGGAAATGCAAAAAATAAAAGAGAGAGAGAGAGAGAGTGGAAGGTGATATCTACAGTTGATGCTGTGATGGCCGTGAAGTGTCCAGGGCCTGCTAAGGCCTCTGACCAATAAGCAAGCCATGAGTGGGAGGACACAGTCTCCTTACCGTTTCCATTACCAACCGCCACCCATTATTTCTTTTTATTTTGTCTTTTTCCCTTTTCCTTTATGTTTTGAACACCTCCAATGGATCTTCTTTGCCTATGGAAGTTTCGTGTCCCCTCGGTGGGGACCACGCGGGACTTCAGAAGAACCCTCACTAGCACAGTACAGGGAAAGGACTTGAGACGTGACCTTTTACATGTAGTTTGTATGGGAGTGACACTTTTCTGTCCACCTCACAGATGTGAACTTTACTTTGTTTTTAAACTGATCAGTTTTGCAAAGGGGCCAGAATTATTACTTGTTAGAGATGTTCCAGTTTGAGTCAGCTGCTTTCCTACAATTTTTCAAATTTTATAATGTATTAAATACAATAAACTCTGTTTAAAAAATGAGGTTGGTGTCAAACACACGTGTTGGGTGAGGCTGGAATGAGAGGACTGCTTTCTTTTCTGCACTGAGCAGCAGAGACCAGGGCCAGCTGTGGAGTCGCATGCATTCCAGGATGCGGCCACTGGCAGGCGGCCTCATAGCTCTCCTCCAACCTAGCAACTATTCCTTCCCATGCTTTAGTATTCTGCCCTGATAATCTTCCTTGCTCTTTTCTTGTTTTTCTTCTTCTTCTTCTCCTCCTCCTCCTCTTCTTCTTCTCCTTCTCCTCTTTCTTCCTCCTTCTTCCTCCTCATCCTCATCCTCCTCTTCTTCTCCTCCTTCTCCTTCTTCTCCTTCTTTTCTTTTCCTCCTTCCTCTTCCTTTTTCTCCTTCTCCTTCTTCTTCCTCCTCCTCTTCCTCCTCCTCCTCTTCTTCTTCTTCTTCTCCTTCTTCTTCTTCTTCTTCTTCTTCTTCTTCTTCTTCTTCTTCTTCTTCTTCTTCTTCTTCTTCTTCTTCTTCTTCTTCT
>PVKN010013652.1:0-19694 GCA_004027915.1 Capromys pilorides | reverse complement strand
AGCTCAGCCCTTCAGCCTGGGGTGAATATGAGCCACGGATTGAAAAGCCCGTGAATAAGAGTCTTCAAGCCCTGTCAGACTTCCAAACTAATTTCCAAAGTGATGGCAATATTTTACATTCTCAACCACAAATGTAAGAGAGGTCCGACTTCTCCACATCTTCACTATACTTAATAATAGTCTGTTCTTTTAAAAAAAAATTATAACCATTGTAGGAGTGTGAAATGATATCTCTGGGGTTTTTTAAAAATTTTTATATATTTGATACAGGGTCGTACTACACAGCTTGGACTTTTATTGATCCTCCTGCCTCAGCCTCCCCAGCACTAGGATTACAGGTGCGCCCCACCATGCCCCATCTTGGATGCCAGCTCTGTGCTCCTGGGGTAGAGCTGGCACAGCATGTGGTCCCAGGGATGGAGCTGGGTCCTTGTACTTGCCTAGGGAGGCACTTAGAGTGCTGAGCTATTTCTATGGCCCCTCTTTGTGGTTTTGATTTTATTTTCTTAATGACCATAGTAACAATCATCTTTTTACATGTTTACTAACCAATTGTATATCTTCTTGAAAAAAATTCTCTTCAAATCTTTTGCCTACTTCTAACGTTGTAATTTTTCTTTTACTGATGAGTTTTAAGTGTTCCTCTGTATTCCAGATACAAGTCCTTATTAACACCATCTGACTGGCGGTTGTTCTCTCAACCCAGAAAGAATCATATGGTAAAGAGTTCAAGGAGAACTGAGCAGAAGTATTTATTGGAGAACAGAAGCAAAAAGGTCATGGCGTAGAAAGGCGCGGTGGGAGGGCTGGAGCCAGCTGCCAGGGGAGCGCTTTGATGCACAAAACGACTGCATCTCAGCTGAGTGGAGGTCGATACAGGGCTGCAAGCAAGAGTTTGACTTAGAAACGGGCGTATAGGATCTCAGAGGATGTAGCAAGTGTACTTTTGTTAGTTTTCTGAAATTAGCAAGCAGAACAAAGGCACTCTTTAGAGGGGTATGAATAGAAGCTTGTTGGTATAGTTTTTTTCTTTTTCTTTTTCTTTTTCTTTTTTATCACCTTGTTTTATCTTTTTTTGGCCAAGAAAACTCCAACAAACTAATGAGGCCTTTGTTTGCTGAGCCTGTGGAGTCCTGGCCTTGGGCATCATGTTCTTCTGAGTCACCCTGACTCCCTCCTTGGCTGGCTTTTCCCTGGCCACCTGTCCCATCTGTGGAACCCCTTTGCCCTCCCCACACCCTCCTCCCATCATGGACCAGGGTTGCTCGGAAAGCTCTCAGCTTCATGGGGACCTCAGTATTTTCTAATGTATACCATGCTCACTGGAACTGACTGTTTAAAGTACTGTTACGTGCTTCTTGTTAGGAAAATGATACCAGAACCTCAGAAAATGGGACTGGCGCCCAAAAGCACCTGTGCACCAACAGCGCCTGCGCACCAACAATGGCCCCCCCGCCTCCCGTGAATCAACTGCACCTGCGCACCAACAGCCCCCTGTGCGCCAACAGCGCCTGCGCACCAGCAGCCCTTGAGCACCAACAGTCCTTGCGCACCAACAGTGTCTTGGCCGATGGCTCACGGTTCGTTCTCCCTAGTCTTTCGCTCTCTCTTTGACTCACTCACTAGATATATTCACCCCTATATCTCACACTTTTCACATATTTATATTTTCCTTTAAAATAAAAACTAATTTTGAAATTCAATTTATTATTTTTTTAATCCCTTATGCTTTTGGGGTGCATCTAAAAAATCATTGCCTAAGCCAGAGTCACAAGCATTAATTTCTACATCTTCTTTTTAGAGAAGTTTTTGAAGTTCATCACTTTCTCATTGGTCTACAACTGGTTGGAGTTCATTTTTGTGTAGAGTGTAGCATAGAGGTTCATCTTCTCTTTTGTGTGTGGGCACTCAGTTGTTCCAGCGCCACTTGTTGGACTCTTCTTTCCTCATAGGGTCTGCAGGGTATCACTACATAAATCTGACTCGTAGTGTCCTCCTGTTTTCAGCCTCCCAAGCGCTGGGATTACAGGCGCGCACCACCAAGCCCAGTCTCAACCAAAGTTTCAGCGGGCCCAGGGGGCGGGCCAGTAAGGTACCAGGGGATCGAACCCTGGCTATTGTGCTCTGCCAAAGCAGGCGCTTTAGTTTGCTGAGCAATCTGGCCTGCCCTGTCTCAGCACTCTTGCTGAGGTCAGATTATGAATGTCAGAATTTTTCTGAACTCGCAATCCCGTTCCACTTTTGGGGTGTGTGTGTGTGTGTGTGTGTGTGTGTGTGTGTATGTGTGTACTTTTCTGCTAGGATCACCCAATCTTGATTACTATAGCTTTGTAGCAGATCTTGAAGCCACGGATTCTGAGTTTTTCAACTATTGTCTTTCAAGAATATTTTGGCTTTTTTGGATCCTTTAAATTTCCATAGAAATTTTAGAATTAGTTTGTCCATTTCTGCAACAAAAGGCAGCTAGCATTTTGAAGATTATCTTTAACCTATTATCAATTGAGAAAGTATTGCCATCATAATAATATTGTTTACTAATCTTCGAAAGCAGGATACACTTCCATTTATTTAGATCTTCCATTTCTTACTTCAATGTCTTGTAGTCTTCACTGTACAGTTCTCATTCTTCTTTTGTTAAACCTATGCTTATGTATTTTATTCTTTTTGGTGTTAATATTAATCAAATTATTTTTCAAATTTCACCTTAAGGTTTTTCATTATTAACCTCTAGAAATGCAACTGTATTTTGTATATTGATTTTGTACCCTAGAAACTTGCTTGTCAGTTATTTCTAATTCTCTCTCTGTCTCTATGTGCGTGTGTGCATGTGTGTGTGTGTGTTTGTATGCCTCAGGATTTTTTTACATATAAATGATCACATTGTTTGAAAGTATAGTTTACTTCTTCCATTCTAGTCTGGATGCCTTTTATCCATTCTTCTTGCATAAGCTCCTTAGCCAGAACTACAAGTACAATGTAAACAGAAGTGGCCAGAGAAGATGTGTTTCTCTTGTTTCTGATCTTTGGAGGAAGCATCTAGTCATTATCTACTGAATGAGTTAACTATCAACCTTTTCATAGATGCCCTCTATCAGGCTTAAAAAATTTTCTTCTACTTCCAGTTTGTTGAATCTTTTCAAGCACAGAATGTGTTAAATGTTGTCAAATTCTTTTACAGTATCTCCTGATATGACCATACACACTTTGCCCTTTATGCTGTCAACATAGTGTACACATGATTAATTTCCAGATAGTCAAGCCAGCTAGCAGCAATGGAAAAATTATTTGGTCATAATATATAATCCTTTTTTTATGCTGTCAATTTCCATTTGCCAGTGTTTTGTTGAAGACAGTGTCACTGATAAATATTTGAGTGAATGCATACATGTGTGAGTGAATAAATGATTGGAGAGTTGAGGTCTCTTTTACACAAACAGGCCTTAAATGCATGCATATAAATTTTGTATACAATTCTAGGAAACTTAATGGCACCAGCTTCTGTAGATTGCAGAGTCACTCTGTGGAAACCAGGTAGATCTTTAGTGAATGGGAAGAAGACCAGGAAATAGACAAATGGGGTACACTGGAGAGGACAGGAGGTCAAAAAAAAATTAAGATGTGTCATGTCCATGTACCAACTCTCCATGATAAATGTAATCATTATGTACTACACACATATGTGAATAAAAATAAAATGTAAGAAAAGAATCCTCCTGTTTAAAGGTGATACTTACATCAACGTGGAAATAAAAGCACTGATTGAAATCACTTGGGGCTGGGGAGATAGTTCCATGGTACAAGTGCCTGCCTGGTGAGTGCAAGGTTGTGAGTTCAAACCCTGGCCCCGCAAATATACATAAATACATAAATAAATAATCGGAATCACTTGATCTTGGTCAAAAGGCCAAGAAATGATACCTGATTGGAATCAAAAGACAAGGGTGACAGCCTTGATTTCTAATTCTAAATGAGAAGGTAGTCATTAATTTGACAACCTATTTCTTCATCTATACAGTGAGGAAAGGCAAGAACTGGGGGAAGGAGAATATTGAAATTTATCACCTTATACATACCTTTGAGCTAAAATCCTTGATTCCCTAAGGCAATATGTGTAATTAAGATCTAAAGAGAATATTTTACAGGGTTTTGTAGTTGTAATATTTCTGACATTATTATGAGGGAAAAATATAAATGAATTCGACATACTGTGATACATATGAAATTTATAGGAACACAGAAAATAAAATGGGTCATTTGTGATAGCAGGATGATTAAACTTAAAAGATGCATCGCATTTGAGCTGAGTCCTGAGAGATGGATAGGAGCTTGCAACTTACAAAAGACACGCCTTTCACTTTATCGGTCTAAATAATAAAGCCTTCCTCAGATTGGATCATTAATACAACATTACAATTCTGTCAAACTTTATGTTTCAGGGTCCAGTGACATAGCTCAGTGGCCTAAAGCACCTGCTTAGGCAGTCTTAGGCAAGTTTGGGGACCTCAGTTCAATCCCTGGCACCACGTGCTGCACCAGCCCCACCCTCAGGGTAGGCTCAGCTGGCCAGAGTCAGGGTGTATGCAAGTCTGTAATCCCCTGCACTGGAGAGGCTGAAAACAGGATGATCACCACAAGTCTGAGCTGCCGTAGTGAGCTCCTGCAACAACCAAATACATTAATTTTTTTTTTTTTTTTTTTTACATTTCAGGTGACTGATGCTGTAATGACACGACTTTTCCAGCAGAGGGCACACTTTTTCATGGCCTTACATTTTGGGGGTATTACAGCTTCCATGATAAGCTTAACGTGTGGGAAGTGTGAATTATGTAGAATAAGTTTACCCCCTAATGAGCATAGGTGGTAGATAATACTTTGCCACGGGGAACCACCAACGAAAGCTGTGTTCAAGCAGGAAGGGCAACGTGAAGAGAAGGCAGCTGCTCAGCAAACCTAGACAAAAACACCACCCTTTGAGCCCAGTTTTGAAGTATTTATGTTCAACTGACGATTACCTTGACTTAGACTTAATAACTGCTTAATCTTTGTTTGCGTTCAACATTTTTCCAAAGATATAAAGCTAATGAGTGCTGACTTCCTGTATTCATCATGGAGGGGTAAATAGGCCATGCGACAATGACTCAAGCGACCCAACTCTGACTTATTTTCTCCTTCGTGACTGGTCTCTACTCGTTTTCCTTCTGAATCGCATTTTTGCTCTTTGGCCTGCCTCACTGGGCTTCTGCGCTCATCAAATGAGATAAGGAGAGAGCCTTTTAAGATAACTGCGTTGTGGTGTGTTCACCACCTTCAAAACAAGAAAGGCCTGGTCCTGCAGCTCTGCTCCAGCCGGCAGGAGACCATAAGCTCAAATAATGACCTTTGTGTCAGATGCAAAGCCAGCCTCGTCCAAAGCTTCCGCTTAAACCGGTCAGTCACCGAGACACAGGTCTTCAACCGACAAGACCTTCTCATTGGATTGGCTGGTGTTAGCACAGCTTCCGAGCGTAAGCTTTATCTCTGGAAACTGGCTGCCCCATCAGAGCAGTAATCCCCATATATCTGTCAATGTTATTTATTTCACCAGATACAGAATGAGCCCACTCCATGCAGGCCTGGAGAAGAGGCTTGGGAACCACTCCAGGGAATGAAACGATAAAGTTTGTGCTCAGCTGGTGCTGTCCGGTGCGTGCGGGACTATGGTGACTCCAGATTTTTGTTTGTTTACAGAATTTGGCCTAAGGATTCTTTAGGGAAGTTTGTATTTTGTCCACTTAACATTTATTTAGAGGGGCTGGGAAGGTAGCTCCATGGCACAAGTGCCTGCCTGGCAAGTGCAAGGTCGTGAGTTTGAACCCCAGTCCGGCAAAACAAAACAAAACAAAAAAACCCTGCTACTTAGAAATGGTAAGGAAATTTTGGAGTCCTTATCAATTTTTAAAAATTGTCACATTCTTGGACAGTTTCATTAACAAGTCAGTTATTGAAGTTCTAGTTATGAATACTGACTATAGCATCCAAAGTATAGATGTTAAATACTTAAATAGCTGCTGGTTTGGGCAAATCTTTTCACCACTGCCCCAAACTTTTCTCTTTTTTTCTGAGAGTTCTTTTCTATCCCCTACTTACAAAGGCCTGAGAACAGATGGCCTTGCAATAGCATTTCACAGTAATTAATATTGGCACAGTCTTTAAATGTTCACCAACTATTTTTTTCATATGTAATCTCTTTCAAAATACACAGCAACCTCATCCATAGGCACTATTTTCATTTTCTGACAGAGGAAACTAAGATTCAGAGATAGTAAGTGGCCTACTCAGTGTTCCACACCTAATGAAAAACATTCACTGCTGGGTTTTCTTTACCCACACCTCAGGACCTTTCCTCAACAGCATGTCTGCCTTTCCTTTTCTGGAAAAAGTGAAAATATCACCCAACTCTTTGATATTGTCGTTGTTCTTAGACATACCGGGAAAACTTACTACGATTGTTAAGCAGAATAGAACCAGCCAGCCTGGTAGGATGGTCCATGCCCCTTGGGATGCGGAGCCAGGTGTATTATAAATTTGGGCCCGGCCTAGGCTATTTAGCAGCTTAGAGAGATGCATTAGAGAAAGGGGCAAGGGCTAGGTATGTGACTTGGTAGGAAGACCCAGGATTCCACCCCAGTACCACAAGAAGGAAAGAAGGAAGAAAGGAAGGAAGGAAGGAAGGAAGGAAGGAAGGAAGGAAGGAAGGAAAGAAAGAAAGAAAGAAAGAAAGAAAGAAAGAAAGAAAAGATGTGAGCAACCCGTCGCTATGGCACATGCCTATAATTCCAGCTGCTCTGGTAGTTGAGGCAGGAGGATCACAAGTATGAGGCCAGCCTGGACCACTTAATGAGACTTCGTCTGAAGACAAAAAAATAAAAATATAAGGGCTGGAGTTGTAGCTCGGTGGCAGAGCACTCTTAAGTTCAATCCCCAGCACAACCCACAAAAAAGTAAATAAACTTTAGAGGATTTTCTCTTTAAATTTGTTTGAGTTCCTGAGTCTCAAGTCTAAAAATTGGTGCGATCGCTAATGAGCGGCTACCATCACTGGTTTAAACCGCATCCATTGTCTGCTTCCTGATGTGTCTTCAGCTCTAAACTTGACCCTAAAAGCACATCAATATAAGCAGCATGGAGGTGGCAGTGTCTTCCAGATATTCTAAATGACACCTGTGTTTATACGTAAGAATTTTTTAACACTGATTCTGGCTGACCTCTGCTCAAAGTGTGATAGAGTAATACCAAACAAGGTAGCAAATAGAAACGTGAGAACAAGGAGGCATGCTGATTAGCCATTAAAATCAAATATTGAGCATATTCAATTCCAAAAGCCCAAAGAGAATGAGCCGGTCTAGAAGGCGAAGCCAAGTTCATCCTCCACCCACCAGCACTGGAGGCAGGGACGTGAGAGCTAAGCCTTTGGGCAAATCATCCACACTCTTATAATCCTGAGCTACTGATAGAGCTCTGGCACCAGATGGTGACCACTGAAGTGATGCCCAGGGAGAACGTTGTCAGGGCTTCCAGGCTGGGCCAGGAAAGAGCAGAGAAAGAAGAGAGGGTACCAAAGACATGGAAGAGGTGTGGGGTACACAACACACACATAGCCCACCATAGCACCAAGAAGCCCACCTGCTGCCAGGGTTTCCTAGCCCTCCATCAGCAAGAGATGGGACTCAGGATTTCTATGCCCTTGTCCTCTCCACTTGCTGTTGTACTCTTTCGTGTGTCCTGGGCTCGCTACAAACATTAGTTGGAGCCCAGGGCTAGAAGGTAAAGGAGGTCCATCCACACCTGATGTGGAAGTAAAATTTATAGATGAAAGCAGCAACTGACACGCGGTACACTTTGACAAATACTCCTTTATAATGACTTTGTGAGCCAGAATTGAATTTAGAATCATTAGGCTCTACAAGGAGCCAGATTGGAATACAGTGGTGCAGGAGGTGGAGTGGGGTGGTTTGCTGAGCTCAGATGGCAAAGATATCCCGCCTTCTTCCCTCTAAACACTGTGCCCTGCGGAGCCCTGCACAACTGGGATAGGTTTCCTGCACTGCCCATCTGAACTGCCACATAGGCAGCGAGCCCTGGGTGCCCTGTGCCTTGGAGTGTTCACCCTTCTGCTATAGCTTGCTCTTCAGAGGCCAGCACTGGGGACAAGTCCTACACGGGCCCTGAAGGGGCTGCAAGGTACTTGATGGAAGTGAGGGACAGATCTGTGGCTTCTAGGTGCGTGCATCCCTTTGTACCACTGAACCTTAGCTCCATAAAGAGCCAAAGCCAAACTCTCTAGGGGATGCGTCCTAGGGTAGGGCCCCTCTGTGCCTGGGGCTAAAAGTGGCTTGCTAGGCCTTGGCTGCCACTGGGTTTTTTAATTATGCAAAACATGCAGAGTGTTCTGTTTTAAAGGACCTTGGAGGCAGGAGCTGATGCAATGAGGCCCAAAGAACACCACACAGGAGCTATCCTTGCTGTTCCATGTGGACTGCGCTAATAAGGTATTTGTTAAGGAAAACCCAACTCCCAGCATTCTCTGTGGCCAGGCATCACCTGACAAAATTGTACATTTTATTGTCACTTACTTTTGCTGGTAGAGTGTTTCGAGCTGGATAACCCTTGCATCTTAGTCTTACTTCATTTTCAACCGCGACAGCTGGCTGGCTTTCTCTTTGGCCTTTTTAGACCTTGGCTTGCTGAGCCATTGGGTTAGTGTAAGCTGCATTCCATAGTTCCTTTGCTTGCTTTGGTAATGCATAGCTTATTGTTTTTAGTCCCTTTCAGGTTATAATTATGTAAAACCACACAGAGAAACAGCGTGCAGTGCATTTCTATTCTCCACAGGTGTTCATTCTTTAAGCTGTTTAGAACAGAGATTCTTGGCCTGTGTTTCAAGCCGATCCTCCCTTCCAACCCTTGGGCAGCTGCTAATGCCTGGGTTGGCTAGAGCTCCATGCGATTAAAATTTTGCCACTCTCTTAATGCTCCCTGATGTTAGAGAGGGTAGGGACTTTGTAAATGTAGTTTTTCTGTGAATATCTCTGGTGACTCTGTGTCTAGGATTAACATGAATTGCTGCAGTGAATTCACTGACATTTCCTCCAAGTTAGCGGCTACTGGTCTACCTCTGTCTTCTGATTTGGCTCTCCTTGGTTCCTCCCCTTGGTTTCTCCTTATCCTACTTATCCTTCAATGTTTGCCTCATTTACTGAATCATCAGAACCTGCACAGCTCCCGTGCTCCAGTCACCGAGCCCCCTTCTCCATGAGGCTTTCCCCAACCCTACTGGCTCTGCATGCGCTCCATTTCTCGCTTTGAAACTCATAATATATTTTCATTCTCATTGTTTACTTGCGCTTAATGTCTTGTGAATTCAATTTTGGTTTCTCATGTATATACCAGTTTTCCTCAAGGAGATTACAAGATCCTTCAAGAGCTGAATGCAATAGTAAACCTAATGTCCCAGCTACTTGGGAGGTAGAGGCAGGAGGATCATTTGAGCCTAGGCGTTTGGGCTTAAGTTGGGAAACACAGCAAGACCCTGTCTCAGAAGCAAAAATAAAAATGTCAAGGAAAAGGCTATTTCTTCTTGTACTACTTGTGTTTCTCATTCACCTATGGAGCAACACACAAGCATATATATGAATTCTTTTGGCTAATGAAGCATGCATGATCAATACTACTTATGAGAAAAGTGGTGAAAAGCACAGTGTGTCAGATCAGACTGAACTGGTCTGAATCCTGCCAGTGAGATATGAAAACTTCATGAATCTAGGTTGTGAAGATGACCACTTTCTTACACAGATCTGAAAGTATTTCCCTAATGGGATTATTGCGAGTTAAACAAGGCCACACCAGAAAGACAAACATAGAAGAGTTAGTGTTCAGGAGAAGGTGAAATGATGATGATAATAACCATATAATGATAAATCTTTTACATATGTCATTGATTGACCTCATTACAAACCTACAGATAAGAGCTATTATGGTTTAATATCTGTTTTATAGATAGCTGAAGCTAAGTATATAGTCCAGGGTCATAGCACAGGATTTGAGCACAGGCACTCTGACTACACAGCTACTCCTTGTAGCAAGTACGGAATGCCAAGTCATAGAAAGAGCGGGATCAGGGACTAGTAGCATGGTCCCCTTTCAAGCACCCATTGAACATGGTGGAAATCTGAAGATTTGAATGGAGAGGAGTCTTGCCCTAAAGCGGAACTGAGAGCATGTGACTGGCCCACGGAGGAGGGTTGCCAGCAGCGCATGTCAGTAGGTTTCTGGCTAAGCCTAGAGCGAGCAGGTGTAGCAGCCCCATGAAACCGAGTCAAGAGCAGGCGAGGAGCAGAGCATGGCAGTGTCCTAGCCCCAGAAGGGAAGAGGTTGCAGAGAAATGATAAAGCAGCTGTTCTCACGAAGGATGTGGGACACAAAATCCGTGGAGTCCAACTGGAGGCCCAGTGAATGATACGAGTGATCAGGGTGGGAGATCCTCCCCAGGGCGAAAGGTCAGCCAGGCTCCATGAAGCACAGGCTACAGGCAGGGATGTGGCTGTGGCACCTGTGTGTCCTCAGCAGTGGAAGCCACATGCCACGCACAGACATTCACGTGCCCAAGGAGGGCCCAGGCAGAAGCAGCCGTGGGGAAGGACCTTGACGTGGTTTCCCAAGCAAGTGCCAAAGTGGAAAAACTCAAGAGCCCTGGGCACCTGAGAGACACCTCTTGGGATTCACATGGAGGTTGGACCCTGCACACTACTATCAGTCACAGACTCAGTGGGGCCACTGTCTGCTCTTCTAGTTCGTTTATTGAAGTCCTGCAAGTCTCAGAGCATCATAATTTGGACAAAAGGCCTTCATGCACCCAATAAAGATGAACTGGGTTTGCTGGGTGGGCTCAGTTCTGGTCTCCTGGAGCTGGTTTCCTGATACGAGGACACCAGGGCTGTGTGTGCTCAGAGGGTTGAGCATGGACCCACCTGTAAACCAAGGAGACATCCACCTGCAGAAAGCATCTGCTGGCACCTTGTGCTTGGACTTCAGCCTCCAGCTGCATGAGGAGATACATTTCTGGCTTTTAAGCCATGTAGTCTGCGGTGTTTTACTGTAGCAGCCTGAACTATCCCTAAGGAGAGTTATTTCATGTACTCAGGCTGGGTAAAGTCCGGGGCAACCTGGACTGGACCCCAGATAATTCCCCACGTATGTGTGAGTCGGGAAGTATCATTTATTTTACAGAGTAGGAAGACAAAGTTCAAGAAAGGTGAGCAACTTGTAGGGTCACCAGGCTCACCAGCTTGCATTGCAATCCAGGTCTTGGTGACTCCTGAATTTATTCTTTTCACTAAGCCATCTATTGTTGACCATGCTACCCATAGCTGGGATTACCACAGTGAATGTAGTGCATAGGATGGGCACCTTGCTAGAGAACACAAAGAAAATTGGTTTTACTTTGAAGAAGTGACTACAATTGACTGTGAGGCAACATAAAATCCAAAAATATGTGCTAGTAAAGGAATATTGATTTCTTTAAAAACATTGTTGAATGGTCCTAAGGAATTGCTACTCTGTCCATAAAATGAACTATAGTGAACCCTTCCTTACAAAGTCAACTCTTAAGAGCTGATTATAACTCAAGTTAATTGTAAGTCAAGACTACTATTCTCATTGGAAATACCCATAATGCATTCTGAAGCTCCCAGAGTATCCTTTAACCTTTTCAATTTATAATGTGTGAAATGTACTAGAATTTTCTTACCATTGTCACCAAATAGTTATAAAATGTGCCTGGCTTACCAGAAACGACAGTGTCATACTGTACTCACCATTTGAGTTGACATCTTTGGCTTGCAGGAGTGGAGGATGAGGTGGAAGGTAGTTACTGTTTTGTATGGAAGGAGAGGGCCCTTCCATAAGGACCTCAGGAATCAGGCTCTCTGTTGTCCTTTCTCTCCTTAAGAGAGTCTGTAGCCCATAGACTCTGGTGCTGCTTCTGGCTAACTAGGTCTCAACCTTTTCAGACCTAAAAACTTGTCTATGGTGGTCTATTTCTTTATCTTTCCTTATTTCCTTAGCTTTTCCTTTAGCTTTTCGGGAGCACTTTTGAAAAATTTTTATTAATTTATTTATTTTTTTGTCTGACCTTGAGCTCACTTTTGTAGCTCAGGCTGGTCTCAAACTTGCACTGATCCTCCTGCCTCAGCCTCCCAAGTGCTGGGATTATAGGCATGCACCACCGCGCCTGGCTCAGGGAGCCATTTTTGATGGCAGTAATCTTAGTAATTATATAACACTGACCAAAATCATGTCCACAAACACACATCTGGGCTCAGCCTGATGCTTACGTATGCTTACATAAACTTTTTAGGCATTGCATATCTGTTCGCAACCACCTAAGTGGCTGACATTTGGGCCATAGTACAAGACTTTGGTGATAAGTTAAACTCAAGATTCCAGTTATAACCCAAGTTGCTCATAGGCAGCATGAGGTCCATTGTAATTAAAACAAAGTAGAGTGAGTTTGGTTGCTAAATGTGTGTGCGTGTGTGTGTGTGTGTGTGTGTGTACATGCATGTGTGCATGTGCATACTGGGCAAATGGGAAATGAAGACTATGAGATGGGTGTGGGAGGAGATAGGGACTTCTCTATACCTGTTGAGTTGGAGGTGGGACCTTATCCTGTCCTCTCTGTCCTCTTAGGGCCTCACAAAGCTGTGTGTGTGGGTTTTTTTTTTTTTTTTTTTTAATATTATGGCCAGCTCAGCCATCGGACTGGCACAGCATGTGGTGCCAGGGATCAAACCACAGTCCCTGTAGTTGCCTAAGCTTGCCTAAGCAGGTGCTTTAGACCGCTGAGCCATCTCACCAGCCCTGTGTGTGCAATTTTTGGTTGGATACTTTATTTTACCAAATGAACAAACACATGAGTTCAACCCTTTAATGAAAAGGAAAAAAAATTTGGCCTTCAGTGATGTAAATTATTCAAAATATTTGAGCTTTTTGTAGTTTACTTTGTGTTTTATTTAATTGAAGGAGATAGAACTTAAGAGTAATGATGGGATTAAAGACAGAGCACTGAAAAAGCACTGTTGCCTTTATATTTAAATAATATCAATGAAAACTTAACTCCTTTTGTCACTCTGTGCAGCTATCATAAAAATAAATTCTACCCCAAGGCCTCAGGCCAGCTTGTGATATCTTTATTCCTTTTCTCCAGAGAACTGCTGAAACCCTAGTGGCAACAGTCGCAAAGTCAGGCAGAAACAAGACAAATATTTTTTCAAGCTGGCATTTTTAAGAGTTATCCTTACAGTTTGTTATTTTAGTTAACACTCGAAGAAGTGTCTACTCAAAGAGAAAATACAAGTAGCCTCTTCACCCTTTCTATGGCTTCTGTCAAAAAGGGTTCTGAGTGAGGTTACAACCAAAGCCAAACAAAAAGAGAGATGCTCTTAAAATGCTCAGCTATGCTTCTAGAAACAATGCTTTGGTATATTTTACTGTGATTATGTGCAAAAAATCCTGAGCAATCCATTTAGATTTTGATACAGGATCACGAAACCAGGGGAGGATATTTTCACTCTAACTTGGCTTGTTATAATTGTTAATCAGTGTAGTAACTATTTGCTCCTAGCTGTTGTTTATCAATTAGGGGGAAGAATGTAATATATTTTGGGGAGTTACTTTGTGTGGCTATCTCCCTCCACATTCCCTGGGGACAGAGAGGGTTCTGGTAACTCAGTAATTTTAATAAGTGCTTTTCTATTTTCCTTTCAATAAAATCATCAAGTTATTTCTATCTCCATCCAGGGAAATTTTAAGGGGATTTCAATTAGAATGTATGTTTCTATTTGATTTGCAGATGGAAGATACATCTCTCTGCTATTATGATAAACACAGCTTTGAGCCTGAACAATCTGATGCTGATTAGAGGTTTACAGCATTAAGCTCTGGTCTTGGTTCTAGAGTTTAACAAATAACACAATACATAATTCTCTGGCAAGGCCAGCTCTTTCATGTCATGCAGTTGAGGCACGCTCTCCTCATGCGACAGGCAACCGAATGCATGCTATAATCACCCGAGCAGGCTGTGATTAACTTTGCACAAAGCTATCCCCAGAATGCAAACTCCATAGAAGTTCTTGGATAAAAATATGGCTGGGCATATTCCTCTAAAAACCGGCAAGTTTCTCTCTCTCTCTCTCTCTCTCTCTCTCTCTCTCTCTCTCTCTCTCTCTCTCTCAAGTGATCAGGAATTGAGTCAGCACAGGGCCTAGCCTCAACACTTCTCTGCCGAATTCTTTTCATTTGCTTCAGTTACACAAAGAAAGCACGTGTGGGGTGGGGGTGGGGGTGGGGGAGGTGGCCCTTATACAGCTGTAGAGCCATTAAGCTAATTAAATAACAGTGATAATGCAGACAGTCCACTCCCATCATCCTGGCAGTGGTATATCCCAAGCACATCTTCATTCTGTTTCTTGAGCAGCTGCAGGTAGTTCTATAACAGGAATAAAGAAAGAATTTGGATTTTTGTTTTCCTCCTGTGTCATGAGGGGAGAAAAAACTCGCAGCAGAAGTTTTGGGGACATTTTGGCTGGGTCAGTACCCGCAGCGGTGTATTCTTTCCTTTGGCTATTTCTGCAGCCTTGGTGCCATGCTCTCTCCACTGACAGTAGACATTCGAGTTGTCAACAGCAGAAACTGAGTGGTGTCTCAGCTGCCTTCTCAGGACAGGCACCACCAACCACTTGGTGCCCCTATATACCCAGAGGCCTAAGTGAATTAATAACAGAGCACTCAGACCACCTCCCTGAGCTGCTCCTGTCCCCAGTCCTGGTTTCTTGCTTCCTTTAACATGTTTTGATCCTAAGAACAGCATTCCCTAATCCGTTATTTGCATACTGATACCTCCCACAGTTTTGTTTCCTCAGCACATGACCTGCAATATTAGGCTGCCCCTTAATTTTTTTTTTTTTTTTTTTTTTTTTTTTTTTTTTTTTTTTTTTTTTTTACCTATTTTCACTTTCTTGTGATTGAAATTCACCAATGGAAAGTATATAGATCATATACACATGTTTTTCCCACATGCAATTTTTGACAGTATAGGCGCTGGCTGCTTAACAGTACGTGTCTCATAAAGCATCTAGAGTTGAATAAATGTGAACCAAACAGCCAAATGAAAACCAAACATGCTCCAAGTTAGAGTGTGGTGGTGAAAGGGGACACTGCACATGGTTTCCTGGTAGTGAGCTTCTTGTTTGGGGAAAATGACGACTTGCTAGAACTAGAAGTGAGGTAAACTGGCCCCAGCCTAGCACAGGGCAGATAGCTACTGGATGCCACAGTGTACATGCATTTTATTAGTGTTTTCCTTTGAGCTTACTTGGAGGCTGGGAAACAGACTAGCAAATTAATAAAATGAAAGAATGTGTTGATCACCAAGATCCTAATTTCAAGACAGTTTTGAAAAATGTCTTGATGACCCACTTTATATTCTGTGTGGAGATTTTTGTTTGCTGTTTTGGTTCCCATTTAAGCAATGCAAAATTACAACTGGTTGAGAAAACTCTTACTATTAAGTAATATTATTGTCCAATAAACAGACTTAGGAATAAGGTAAACCATAGTCAGAAACACCCAGTTGCTCAAGATCAAGAGGAGATGGGCCTCGCCTCTCCCACCCCATGACCAGTGTGGCGCCTAAGGCAGCCACCAGCAATCCTGCACATTGCCAAAACTTCTACACTTCCAAGGTCAGCTCTGGCTCCAAGCTCCTGTCTTGCTAAGTGTTGAATTTAAGGATCCCATTGCCATTGCTTCTTTTTTTTCTTAATTTGTACTATGTCCATACCATGTAGGGCCCAGTCTTTTTGCCTCCCCCTGCCCTTCATTCACACAAGGTATTCTTACATTTCTAGAGATTGGGGAATTTTAAACTTACCTTACATAGCGTTGTTTTTTTTTTTTTTTTTTTTTTTTTTTCCAGTACCAGGGATTGAACTCAGGACCTTGCACTTGCCAGGAAAGCGCTTATTCTACTGAGCTATCTTCCCTACATAGGATATTTTTAAAAGCCCACCAATACACTATTCATCATAGTTGTTTTAAAAAATATTCTTAGGGCAAACCTGATAACTTAGCGGACTAAAGCACCTCTTAGGCAGAGTGCAGCAGCTGGGGTGCAATCCCTGGCACGCCTTGCTGGCCCCGCTCCGAAGGCACACTGAGACAACAATTGGGACTGGGCATTATAGCATGCACTGTAATCCCAGACGTTGGGAGGCTGAAAACAGGAGAATCACAAATCTCATCTATGTAGTGAGACCCTGTAGACCCTGTAGACTCTGTCCTAAATACAGAAAAAAAAAATTCTTCCACTCATTCTCTGCAAGAATTATGGTTGCTGCCTCCTCCTGTTTGTCTGCTCTTCTTGTTTGCACTGTTGCCTAAAAGAAGAAAAAATTCCTCATAGAGAATGATTTAGCCCTCTTTGACACTTACTTGTCAGGTTACTTCAATTGTAAGTGATAGAAAGCTGAATTCAACATGGTTTTAGTGCAAGAGTCTACTGAATCGTGTACCTTCAAGTTGAGAGAAGGATCCAGTTTCAGGCCTGGATAGTGTGGCCTGCGGATCAGCTTTCCCTTTCAGTCTCTTGGCTCCCTCTGCCCTGATACCAGCCGCCTCTCCTTCTGCTCCTTGTTGCAAGATGTTTACACTAACCGCTCCCCCCTTCTAGCACCCAGAACCTGCGAGAAGATTGAGCAGCGCAGGTCTTCTCGGTCACTGGGAGACTCTCTCTTGGCCCGTGCTGTGGGCAGCGGAGTGCAGCACGCTCTTTGGCTCAGTCCTAGATCCCCCTCATACAACCCTGGATCTCCAGGGAGGGATTGGTCTGACTCACGTGGAAAGGAGTGTTTCCTCCAGGGGAAACAGAGAATAAATATTGCGCAGTAACAGCCAGGAACAGTAACATCGGGAATGCGCTTGACCCTCCCACCCTCTGACTGAGCTTAGGGTCTTCTATTGATTATCTAGGACTCTGTAAAAATTAATGATTATTGCTTACAGTGCTTGCCTATTGAAGTCCCTAGGCTGTCAGCGTCCACCTAGTCATTAATACCTCACACTGAGAAAACTCCTTCTTATAGCCACTCTCTAAATGACTGTGCAGGTACTGATTTATTTCAATAATCACGGTTATATGCTGTACAATATATAAAACTTCATTAAGCTCTACATCAGACTTTTTTCTTTTAAGAGTAGGAAGATATGTTGGAGAAAAGGAATGGGAACTAGGGATAGCTCCTGAGACGCAGGAGGGGTCCTGAATGGATCGAACCTCCAACATGGTGGGGGGACATGTTCGATGTCAGACATACTGAGTTCATGTTTCCCAGAGTCGAAGGTGAATTGTAAGAAACAACAGAACCTAACAGCAGGAAAATGTATTGGAGAAAAGGAACAGGGACTAGGAATGAGGAACAGGAATAGGTCCTAGAGAGGGGAGGGGTCCCAAATGGGCTCTACTTCAGTCTTAGCTATTTTATTGTATAAGTTATTTAGTGTTATTAACTTCCTGGAAAACTACCAGCAAATGCACATGAGATTTTAAATATAACAACTCAGCCTATATTTTTGGTTTGCCTTTATAAAAATAAGCCTTATTTAGTCAGAAGTGAAAAATTATCAAGTTGAGGTCCCCGGTGTAAGAAATCCAGTACAGATTAGAGTCAAGTCTTAGTTGGTTATCCATATGAGTATATTTGCCTGAACTCTGTTCTGGAGCATATAGTCCTGTACCACATAATGATGATTCTTGCCAACGATGGAGCACATATGAACTCTGGTCCTATAAGATTCAACTGTATCCTCTAGTGGCTTAGTTATCTTAATTTGTGTAAGCAGAGTTTATACAATCTATGACGAAACCATGGCGGAATGGATCCCTATTGTTAGTTAGTGCTGGGCTGTATGTTCCTCAGAGACAGTACATTTTGACACAGGAAACACTAGAGGTTGGGGAAAACCTGAATGACAGTGTCTGTAATTAGGTCTTCTAAACATTTCCCTAAATTGTTCAAAGGAAGACATTGAGATGGCACTAATCAAAATCATTATTCTTTGGCAAAGCATTCGCCGTCATTTCAGAGCAGGTTCTAACGCTCTGTGGCAGAGGAGGATCCACTTTCCAGTCCTGGCCTCATCTTTCACTGGCATACTGCTTTATCGTGCCTTGGCTACAGCGTGCTATGTAAGTGCAATGGCAACTTGAGTAACAAATGCCTCGTGGATTGCTTTTGCACAGTTCCAAATGCATCTACATGATGAAAGAGGGAGGATCCACCCTGCAGCGGGCGTTATGAACCAATAGGCCTTAGACAGTAGAATAAAAAGGGAAAGAAGAGGAACCTCTGGGCTCTGCCTTTGACATCTGCCTCTGGGTTTCCAGCTCAGACTTTTCAGCCTTCTGGCAGAGACCCTTTGGCTTCCAGGTACAAATTCCCATGCGACTGTCCTGGGAGCTCCAGGCCTTTGACTTCTGACTACAACCTCTGGCTATTCAGCATAAAGATGGCGCTTTGGCACTCCTTACACCTGACTCTGCAGGTGGCCAGTGCAGGTCTATCTGGAAACCCTTTATATATCATAGCAAGTGTTCCTCTAGTGAACCCTAACTGATTCGTTCAATTCTACATCTGTAAGACTAGTGATGAACAAGGCTCCTGTTTAGCAGAGCAGCTCTGTGAAACAGAAACACTCAAAAGGTCTTTGTAAAATGGCTAGGCATCAATATTCTAACTTTCTGCCCATTGCCTTTATAACAATAATCACATTCTTGCTAGTGCCTCTTCTGAACCCATCTTCCTAGTCAGTCTCCTGAGTGGGCTTTTGCTCTGTAATTACTAAGGTTAATCGATTCCCGGGAGCTGGCCTGGCCCTGCAGCACCTTTTGTTTTGCCAAAACCTTGCAATACCTCATTTGAATTTCAGCAGACGGCTTTCAGATAGCATCTTCACAGAACCTTCTCTTGTCTTCCTAGTCCTTCTGCAGTTCACTCTTCTAATTTACCCCTTAGAACATTATGCCTAGTTCAAGTCTCATCATCAGCTGTTGCCAACACAAGAAAAGACAGTGTGTGCTTTCTCTTCATCTGTCTCTGTTATTATATTCTTTGACTATGCAAAGTAGGAGGAATAAGGAATAAATGGTGATGATGTAGAAAAGGTGTCCACTTCCTTTTCAAAAGTGGAAATATACGTGTGTATATATTTTGTATGTATATGTATATACATATTTACTGCTTTCATAAGTTACTAGAGAGAATGATGAGAGAAGACATTTAAAACAGGTGTCAAAAGATTTTAGAATAACTAATAACATATCCCCACATAGAAGCTCTACCAGGTGAAACGCGTTCTCTGAGGCACATGCCTTACTGTCTTTTTTCATCCACTTCAGTCCTCACTACCATTCTGTTAGTTTTCATTATTTTTTCTCTTTTACAGATGTTGAAATTAAGGTTAATTTATCCAACATTGCAGCAGGTGACAGTGAAGAGCCACATTCAGGTAATGAGGCATCTCAAACTAAACCGTTTTCCTTTTCCATGAGGTACTCTGACCTGGCCTTCACGTAGCAGAGGTTGGATGGACTGCTAACCAGA
>PVKN010013651.1:0-19767 GCA_004027915.1 Capromys pilorides | reverse complement strand
GAGGGGGAGAGAGAGAGAGAGAGAGAGAGAGAGAGAGAGAAACACAAAACAAGGCAAAAACGAAACAGAACAAAACAAAACCTAAAGCCAAAAACAAAACAAAAGCCCCCAGAACACACAACCTTAAAAAAGACCAGTTCTTAAGTTAAACGACTGTACAGATTGTGCCTGCAGCCACACAGGTGGGGAGGAGGGGTCACCCTGTACCTCGTAGAGTTTAGTGGCAACAAGTTTTCTACCAGTGGTGTTGATCCCTTCCATAATTACAACCTGAAAGACAAAGACAAAGACAAAACAGGGCAGCTAACCAAGGGAACTAAATGAGAAGTCTGGAAGAAATTATTTTAAGTATTTTGTAACTCTAAACTTAGGGCGTCTTAGTGGAGAACAAATTAAGGGGGGCTGCATTAGCAGTGACAATTATGCTCTCCACAAATGACCTAATGCACACAACAATCCCATGAGGTAAGAATCTTCATTCTCATTTCATAGGTGCAGTGCCTTACCGTAGCCACACACGTGGGGTGGAGCTGGGATCTGAACCCACAGCGTCAGACCCCACAGCTACCATCAGCACATACAGGGTGGAACCAGGGGACCTTCAAGGGTGTCCCCGAACCTGCATCTCACAGCGTCAGAGAAGGGAACAGAGATGCAGTGGCCCACAGCACCCCACAACTGCAATTTAGTCCCCAGCTTCGCCTCTTCTGATCTCACCTGTCCAGGAAACAGAGAATACTCCTTGAGCTCAGACAGATCCACTGGAACCTGAGCCCCAGACGAATGTTCCCGGTCTCCTTCGAGAATCACTGACTTGCTGTTTAGCTTCCCATTGCTGTCACAGCCAATCTGGCCCAGGAGGGTGACAGGCTCCTGCCAAGGGAGGGTGTCACATAAGAAGGAGTCTTTGGGACAGCAGTGCAACACTGAAGTCAACAGGAGGCACAGTACACACACACACACCTCCCATCTCTGCCAGGCATGCGCTTTTTCTTTCAGGTTGTCCCTTTGACCCTGTCATAAGACAGCACAGCTACCGACACCAGAGAGAACACTTTGGGCTTGTGTGCACCCAACTGTGCATCACACGAGCCCCGCATGCGCAGGGTCCCCTCACAAAGCCACAGCTTCGGCTTCCCAGCAGCTCATATTCAGTGAACCTAATAACTATGAGGCACCATTGTAGGATTTTTTTTTTTTTTTTGGCTGTCTCAGGCTGCCTTAAGGGTGAGTCTGGGGATCGAACCACCATTGCCTATGCCTGACTGGGATTTTCCCACACAGGTGTTTAAACACTGAGCTAATCTGAGAGTTCCCTAGGCACCACTGTAACAGCTGAAATGAGTTCATTCACCTAATCCCCACTATCTTCAGCACAGGTACTGCTGAAGCCATTTTACAGAAGGGGAAATGAGAGGCAGAGGCAGGATAATTTAGTCAAGTTCAAATAGTGGGTGATCTGAACCCCACAAGTTTGATCACAGAGTCATACTTTAGCCACATATCATGCTGCCTTGTAAGAGGAAATTCTTTGGGCTGATGATACAGATCAGAGGCAGAATGCCTCCTGGTAAGCACGAGGTCATGAGTTCAATTCCTGGTTCCAAAAAGAGGAAATTCTTCATTCGCCTGAAAATCTCCTTTTCAGTGGCTTCCTCTCTTCTGTTCCCACTCTTAGACACAGACAGCAGGGTTCTACCCTTCCCCACAGCATTCGACCTCCCTGTCTATCTCTAGGGCTTCCTCCCAATTCCACCAAAACCTTCTTAGATGAGAGTCTGGCTTATGTTCTGGTCACTATGGGTCCGCACTACAATGACAGAGACCAATACGTCACAGACCGTAGAAGCCCCCTTCCTGCTGCTATCCCTGTCCTAGATGCCTTTTATCTCAAGGAACACTCTGGGGCTTCTGGCCCTGCCACAAGGGCAGTGCAGCCTTCAGTATTTGCTTATGTGCAACACCCTAATCCAAGTGGGAAGAAAATAACCCTCTGCTCATAAAACCAGGGAGGGCTGGGAATGGTGGCCATGATCCCAGCCCGTGGGAGGCTGAGGCAGGAGGATCACTGCAAGTCTCAGGCCAGCCTGAACTACATAGTGAGAACTTGTCTCAAAAAATTAAGAACAAAAAATAAAAATAAAAACAACCAAAATTCAAAAACCACCACCAGAACAAAAAAAAACAAACCAGGGAGTATTTCTAAATCTTTCTTCAGAAGGGCCCATGTTATCAAGTTCAACCAAGCCAGATGTTCTAACTAGGAAACAGAGGTGAAACAGAAAAAGATGGCTTCTTACCACTCACTTACAAATGTAATACTAATTCATAATTCTTGAACAACTCTTACTTGTGCTGGGACCAGAAGAGGAGTAAAAACCTCAATCTTGTAATGTTCCTTGAGTTTGCTGCCAAGCTCTTCTATCTTATAGGTGAGAACTGTAATCCCAGAGGTGAAAAAGTGTTAAGATATTGTACTTGCAAGAAGAGAGAACATAGCATGTTGTAAAATATCAGTCAGTCATGTTGCAGGAGAGCTGGTGCCAGGTGAACCCCTCTAAAGCCCTAATTGCCTTCCCAATATTTGGGGGCTAACTTGGGCCTCTACTTGGCCACAGGGTATCAAACTGCACAACCCTGGAGAGTCAGTCTGGTCCCAACCCCACTCTGTGCCTTCTCTTTACTCAGGTCATCACAGATGTTTTGGGGAAGTCAAAGATGAACTGGAGAAGGCTTAAAAAAAGAAGCTATAAAATGTCCTTCAGTAGGTTGAATCCTTTCACACAGTTCAGGTTTTCATTACTGGGAATCATCACACACTTTTCAACAAAGTGATGGAATGTGACAGTATTGCCCACTGTCTCTCTCTAACAGAGAATATATGAGGATACTGAACAACCTATGGCCTGCATATTCCAAGGCAGCCTTGGAACTGGTTGCTTCCTATACTCCTTCCAGGTAGTTTTTTATCCAACAAATTTTTTCTGGTCTTTTTGAGACAAGGTTTTACGTAATGTTCAGGCTGGTGTTGAACTTATTCTGTGGCCTGAGCTGGCCAATAAAATTTCAAAGGGAACAACAATCACCTTCTCGGATATCTGTGAGCTTCTGAAACATGGATTTGTAACTGCTGATTAGGGGCTCTGGACATCCCACCACCTTCAGGCTGATGTGTGCGGCCCCTCCTCTCCCAGACCACGTCACCCCTTGTGCTGAGCCGAAGGTGGTAACTACCTCTCCACGGTTGTTTCTTGAGTTGTACTTCTGGGAGGGAGTAGCGCTAGTCAGAAGCAAAACAGATTATTAGGACTATGTTCATAGCCAAAGAGGGAGAGAGGAACAAAACAGCATTTGGAAAGAAGAGGTGGAGAAAAAGCAATATGGCTTTATAAATTGGATCAGCCAAATGGGGTTGGACAGACTGCGACCTTTCAGGAATTTCAGGAATGAGGAGCTGAGGAATACCAGGCCAAGAAGGAATACCGAACATGTTTAGAGTGCAAAGACAGAAACATGTTTAAAAAGATTTTCATTCCCTGGCACTACAACTAAACAAAGCCACATAAAATCTAAACTCTGAACAGACTGAAAAGCAGGCTTCAAGAGTAATTTTCCTTTCTTCTTATGAACTGTCAACATTAGGGCACCATCTGAGCCTAGAATTGTGGATAAATCAAAAGTGTCTAAGCGGCTATAAAATTCACAAAATTGCTCAAGCTGGCAACAACAAGAAAATGAAGTTAAAATTCATCAGCTCTCCCCACGGCCTATTGAGGTGGGGATGGAATGAGTTCACCGACAACCAGGGACCAAACATTCCGGTGCTCTGGGGCTCAACTGACAAGGCCTCAGATTTCCATTCCCTTGCTGGCGAATTACACCTCCAAGAGCACAGGGATGCCACTGATCTCTTTGGCTGCCTCTAATCCTTTGCTGGTGAACACTGCGTACAGAAAGGCCTATTTACAGCAGGCTTCCTTTAATGTGTGAAACTCTGCAGAACCAGTTCCACGCAAGGCACTATTGTGACTGACGCCATCCTTCCTTCTTTCTTGATAGAGGCTCCGGAAAGTGAGCTCAACTAATTAAGTCTATCTCCAGTGCTGCCTCTACTGAATAATTTACAAGTTACTTTCATACATTACAAAACCAGTTTCTGATGTCAGCTTTATTAGCGTATGTTAAAAATGATGAGGCTGGATAGTGCTGACTGCTCTGAGCTCCTCCCTGTGTGGCTCCAGGGGACGCCGGGCCCTTTAATGCAATCGGACGCTCAGGGGCCAGGTGTAAGCAGATCTGCAGGCTGCAAAGGATCTCATGTTCAAAGGACATCACCCCTGATAGTGCTGGTGGACCTCTGAGACTCGCTGCTATGCACTAGCTTTCAAAAATGCCCAGGTGCCAGGCATGGTGGCGCATGCCTGTAATCCCAGCACTCAGGAGGCTGAGGAAGGATGACTACCAGCCAGCCTGGGCTACATAGTGAGTTCAAAGCCAGCCTGAACCGCTCAACTAAATCTCATGTCAAAAAGCAAAAACCAAAGAAACAAAAGTCCACCAACCACTCATTTTGAATGAATGTAGAGCTCCTGTCACTGCCTTTCTAAGGCAATGGAGCTAAAAAGCTGTAACTTTCAGTTAAGATAGTTGAGAAATGACTCCTGGCAGCTAGTCTGTTAAATGGTTAACATCACTGGTACTGACATAAAGGACCTGTAAACACTTTTACTTGGCAAGGCACTAATATGGGATTCTCTAATGTAAGACATATCATTTACGGATTTAAAAAAAAAAATCACAATGATCTTTATGGATTTACATTCAGTAGTGAGCACAAATAGAATGTCAATTAAGCCAGTGTAGATTCAGTGACAAGAAAACTCTCAGAAACTAGTTGTAACCGGAGTGAGGAACAAGAAACAGGTCACACAACATTACGAACAAAGATGTGTGCTTTTCTTTAAACAAAACAAAACTTCAGATTTTAAAAAGGAGAAGAAAAAAAAATCCTATTAGAAGCATGTAAAAGCCCATTTGCCTTTACTGGCAAGACTTACATGATTCCCAGGCTTCTGAATAGACAACTGGTTTTGAATAAAAGATATCAGTTCCTGATATAGGAAATCAAGCCTAGAAAAAGTGGGTGGAAAGCAAGTTTCCTTAATTACTGCAAGAAACAGTAACTTTCCACAAAGGAAGAGAAAGCTGGGGAGTTGGAAGATAACAGGTTTTCCAGCCGGTTCAGGGCGGAATCTGCCTCCTTCTGGTTAATGAGTTACTCTGCAGCCAGACAGCAGGCAAAGGTGGGAGGGTGGTTCTGGCCCCAGAGTCGAGGACAGTCCCTACCTGGGAGAGAAACTTGAGGGCGAGAGGAGCTGATGTGGGCTGCGAGCACACACACCCCTTTTCGTTATGGGCGTCTCTGGGGTGGCAATAGTTCGCTTCTGAGAACCCTAGGAATAAAACAGAAGACAAATCCCAGTCACCTTGGGGCCATGTTGCTAAGAAAGTATATAGTTTGGGAGGAAAGGCTGGGGGGTGCCTAAATGGAGAGCACAGGATGGGACTGGGTTGGTTCTTTTAAGGCTTTATCTTCGGAAAGAAATAAGAAATCCACAACAATTACAACCCAACACTCATCAATTTACTGTCCTGATCTGAAGGCAGGTATGAAAAAATCAACCATTTTCCAAAAAGGACTGCCAGGCTGGCACGGTCCTGGCAACCAGTGCTCCCTCACATCTAGCTCTCTGCTTTGGGACAGATCTGGGGTTCACACAGCACGTGGCTCTGACCTTTGTGCGCAAATTTTCCCCGAGAAGGGACGGGACCACGTTACACTGCTTCTGGCCAAGTCTACCACACATTTTCCAAATTAAAGGCAGGAATGACTCCAGGCAGATAACATGGTTGAGCTCATACTTGGAGAACAGTTAGTGAACACCTCACTGCTGTTCACTTCTGAGGGTTTTTTGGCTCAGCAACAAGAATCTCAAGATAAGCCCAGTCTGGAGGATGGAACCCAGAGACTGGGGCCTCCGAAACATCTAGGGATAACTGAGTGTAACACAAGAAATACTGAAATCCTTGACCCTTACACAACCCAGAAGTCGCCTACTTCACCAAATCTTTTTGTATCCAAAGGCTCCGCCTGGCGGCAGATTTAATCTATGTCACCAGATGCGGCTTGGTGGGCACTGTGGGAGATTCAAAACCACGGGAAGGAGCTGGAATAGAAACCAGATTTTTTTTTTTTTTTTTGCTTTTTTGAGACCAGGGTGGCCTTCAGTTCACTTTGTAGCCCAGAGTGATCTTGAACTCGGGATGATTCTCCTACTTCAACCTTAGAAACTAGGGTTTTAAAAATACTCTTACATTATTCTCTTCACACAGTTAACTATCTTTTAATAGTCTTTCAATGTTTTTCCAATTTTATTTTTATTTATTTATTTTTTTGTCTTTTTGAGACAGGGTCTTGCTATGCAGTTCAGGCTGGCCTTGAGCTCACTTTTGTAGCCCAGGCTGGTCGAGAATTCACACCGATCCTCTTGCCTCAGCCTCTTGCCTCACTGTAATCCCAAGTGCTGGGATTACAGGCATGTACCACCACATCTGGCTCCAATTTTAAAAAGACAGAAATTGTAGTAGCTATAATCTAGTATTTATTTATTTGTTTGTTTGTTTATTTATTGGCAGGACCTGGGTTCAAACTCACAACCTTGCACTTGCCAGGCAGGCACTTGTGCCACAGAGCTATCTCCCCAGTCCCACTATAATCTAGTTTAAATGTTAACCTTGGTTCAAAAATTTAATTCTTTCCACAACTCTAGTACCAAAACAAATCAAATCTCTCCATAAGATCAACACTGAACCTAACCACTGAATTTGATTCAGTTCTTGTCCAGTTCAGTTTGTGATCAGTATCATGGTAAGAATTAAGTTTTCAAACTGAGGTACCACTGCATTTTACACAGATTTTTTTCACTCTGTGTGTTGTTCCCATGTTGTTACAATCTTTATTTTATTAATCTTTGAGCCAGGGTCTCACTATATAGTTTAGACTGGCCTTGAACTCACAGTGATCCTCTTGACTCAGCCTCCAGAGTCAGGGTTATGGATATCTACCATCATGCCTGACCTACAACCTGGCCTATATTTTTACTAGTTATCTGATTGCTGCATAAGAATGTATATAACTACATCTCTGCTGCTAGGTTATAGCAGCAGATTACAAGTAATTTGGAATTGAATCTTTTTTTTTTTTTTTTTAAAGGGGGAAAGGTTTAGTTAGCTTACAGTTTGTAGAGGTTTCTGTCCATGATTGGCTGACTCCCAAGCTGGGATGGCAGGGAGGCAATGAAGAGGAGAAAACAGTTCACAGCAGACAGAAGACAGCAAAGGCAAGCAAGCAAGGAATCAAAACCTTGACTCTTTCCTTCCTTCCTTTCATTCTTTCTCTTTCTTTCACGGCCAGCTCAGCCTGCCCCGGGGGTGGGGCTGGTGCAGCATGTGGTGCTGGGATTGAACCACGGTCGCTGCAGTTGTCTAAACAGACACTTTATTTTTAAAATTTATTTGTTTGTCTGTTTATTTATGTTATGGCTGGCTCAGCCTGCCCTGGGGGTGGGGCTGGCACAGCATGTGGTGCCAGGGATTGAACCACGGTCCCTGTGATTGCCTAAGCTTGCCTAAGCGGGCACTTTAGACCGCTGAGCTATCTCGCTGGCCCCTAAACAGACACTTTAGACCGCTGAACTATATTGCTGGCGCCAGGACCTTGAATTTTATGGTTTTGGTATTTTCTCAAACTACCCCTCCAAAAGACAGTAGTACAGTTACTACACATAGCAGTAGCTCTATCAGGAGTCAGGCAGCAGGGAGATAGTAGCAAAGAAAACACAGTTCCTACCATCCAGGAGCCTCCATTATAATGGAGAAAGGTAATCTCAACACTTGGGAGGCTGAGGCAGAAGGACTATCCCAACTTCAAGGGCAGCTTGGGCTACACAGTGAAACCCTGTCTCAAAAAACAGAAAATAACACAGAAGGAAGGAGATGACCAAACAAGGAAGTAAGTGTAGAAACTGGCTGCTGATCATGAGCAACAAAACAAACCAAGGACACGCAGGGAGGAGGAGCCAAGCTTGGCCCCTCTTCTCAAGAGGTGGCTGCAGGTTTGATTTGTCTGGTGAAGGGACCAGCGTGACAACACAGAGAACTCAGCCAGGCCCAGCACACGCACTCTGGATCAGCCCATGAGCGAGGGACACCCAACTCTGTTCTTTTGACTCAACTGTTCTGGCTGCTGGGGGAGAATAGAGGCAGCCATGACAGGAAGAAGTCAGGGGACCCATCAGGAAGCACCAGTCATTCAGGAGACCAGAGACTGTAGACCTCAGGTGGCACCAGAGGAGGTGAGAGGTGGTTGATTTGGGGCGGAGGAGCCTAGTGGAACAGTGCTAAGTTAGATTTTGGGGGGAGAAAAAGAAGATTTGGGCGATCTCCTAGGCTCATAACCCAAGTATGTGGAAGCAGAGAGAGGTTCTGCAGTGGGAAATGGACTCTGAAAAGACCACCTTTGGAGAATATCAAGAGTTGAGTTATAGTTTCTCCAATGTTAAACTCTAAGGAAAAATGTCATGTCCTGTGTTAATAAATGTCCAGACTGTGTTAATAACTTTGTAAGGCATAGTTTCTGTTTTTGTAGACTGGGTCTTGCTATGTAACCCAGGCTGGCCTTGAATTCAAAGCAATCCTCTTACCTCAGACTCGCAAACACTACTGGGATTACAGACCTGCACCACTGCACTAGGCCCTTTCTATGTGGCACAAGGGGTTGAACGCAGGTCTTCTACATGCTAGGCAAGTGCTACATCAATGAGCTATCTCCATATCCTTTTCATAAAAATTTGTGGGACAGGGTCTCACTAAGATGCCCAGGCTGGCCTAGAACTTGTGATCTTCCTACTTCAGCCTCCCAAGCTACTGGGGCTGCAGGCATATGCCACTATACCCAGCCTTCACCATATTTTAGTATGGTATTTCCTTTGAAAAACTGAAGCTTGTTCCACATTCATAGACTTTCAGAAATTTTATATACTGCAAATAATAATTACTGCTGGATGTGGTGGTATACACTTATAATCCCAGCACCAGCACTTGGGAGGCTGAGGTAGGAGGACTGTTGCAAGTTTGAGGTCAGCCTGGGCTATGTAGTGAATTCAAGGGCAGTGTGGACTACACAATGAGACCGTCTCAAAAAAGTAAAAAATAAAATTTTAAAAAAGATAATTTGCCATAAATTTTTGATAAGCTGACTGAAAAGAGCACAATAACTATGTTCACAACGATGATTTATGTTTTTTAAAGACAAGGTCTCACTATGTAGTTCAGGCTAGCTTTTAGTCCAGCGATGCCCCCATCTCAGCCTCCTGAGTACTGGGATACAGGTGTGGGGTATTATGCCCAACTGAGGGGTACTATTGCATAAAAATATTTATGAATCTGCTTGGAAAGGAAGATGCCTAAGTGGAACCACAGTATGAGTGTGGCTGATTTTGTTTCAGATCTTCAAACGTTACACTTATGTGTGTTACTAGTACCTAAATCCAGAGCCCTTGCACGGAGCTTACATCCCTGACTCTTAAAATTTTTAAGACAGGGCTTGAGTATGTAGTCCAGGCTGGCCTCAAACTTACGGTGATCCTCCTGTCTCAGCCTTCTGAATGCTGGGATTACAGGTATGCACCACTATGACTGGGCATGACAATATTTTGTTGTTGTTTTAGGGGGTGGGGAGTCTGAGACAGGGTCTTGTTGTGTAGTTCAGGCTGACTTTGAGCTCACTATGTAGCCCAGGGTAGCAGGGATCCTTCTGCTTAAACCTTCTGAGTGCTGAGATTATAGGCATATACCGCCAGACCCCACAATATTTTTTAAATGCTATCAGCAGAATGCAATTTTCAAACACTGTATATTCACCTTAGAGGGTGTGGTATAAGAGTTCAAAAGGGTCTCTTCTTCTTCCTCCACTTCAATTCTAAAAATATTGTTAAGGAAAATAAGAAACCTAAGACAAGGGATGATTAAATAATATGCACGAGGTGATCTTTATTATTTGTTTTAAAGTTACACAAGCGACTGTAGAAAAAAAAAATCACACACAGTAGGTGGCTTGGTGAACAAACCTCCAACAGAAAAGGATACAGCTCTTGGATAGAAATAATGTCTCTAGCTCCTGCGTGCCCACTGTCCTTGGCAGCACTGGACCATGTTTTAGACAACTTCTTGCTCAAAATCTGAGAAAGAGAGAGAATATATTATTCCCTAGTCTAGTCAGTGGGATGCATTTTCCATAGCCTTATTTATTTATTCTTTTTTTGTCTTTTTGAGACAGGGTCTCACTATGCAGTTCAGGTTGGCCTTGAACTCACTTTTGTAGCCCAGGCTTGAACTCACACTGATCCTCCTGCTTCAGTCTCCCAAGTGCTAGGATTACAGGCGTGCGCCACCACACCTGGCTTTCCATAGCCTTTAGATAATAACAGGCACTCAAAAATAAATAAATAAATAAATTATATATATATATATATATATATATATATATATATATATATATATATAATATATATTTATATCCTGTGTTTTATAAATATATATATATTTATAAATATATATTATATATATATCTATAAATATATATATATATATTTCAAATTCTAATAATACCACTTATTTGGTCAAGAGCCACCACTTGCCAGTTTTTGGTTCTTTATATTAATTCTCATTTAGTTATGAGAACAGCCTTAAAAATATGGATTATCTTTTTGAGACAGGGTCTCATTCCCCAGTTCAGGATAGCGATCTTCCTACCTCAGCTTCGGAAGTGCTGAGATAATAGGTGTGTATCACCAGGCTTAGAAAAAGATGTATTAGAACCCAGGACAGACAGGATACTGAGGCTCAGAGGTATTTACTAGTTTGTCCAAGCTCACATTGGGCCTGGAATCCAGGTCTGATCCAAGGCCCAAACCCTCCTGGAGAAATCACACACCTCCCCTAGCAGCAGGTTTCAGAAGTCTGCTTCATTCTGTTCCTACCTCATGCTCAAATGTTTTCAGGGTCTCTGAGGTGAGGCATGCTTTGCCTGTGCTGGTGCAGAAGGCTACCAGCTCGCTTACCACTCCTTCCACGTTCTGCCTATACAGGATACAGAGCTCAGCCACTGCAGGAAGAGAAATTGGATAAGTAAGAACTTGCTCGTTTCTTCAGCTTTCATCCTGAAAAGCAAAAACAGTCCTCCATTTATCCGGGTAATCAATATTTATTCAGCATTTACTTGGGCCAGGCACACTTGTAGACTCCGGGAATACAGTAGAAAACAGAATAATCCTTGTTCTTGGGAAACTTACTATTCTGGGAGATAACACAAGTAAAATATGTGGTAATTTAGATGAAGAAATGTGCTATGAAGAAAAATAAACGTGCAATGCCAGGTATGGTGGTACACACCTATAATCCCAGCACTTGGGAGGCTGAGGAAGGAGGACTGTTGTAAGTTCGAAGCCAGCCTGGGTTGCGTAGTGAGTTCAAAGCCAGCCTGAGCTGCATAGTGAGACTCTGTCTTATAAAACAAACACAAAAAAAGAGGGTAGGGGAGAGGATGAAAAAGAAAGCTGAGAGGGAAATTAGGAAGCTGGAAATGGCCTAACAATTTTAAACACAATTAGAGAAGGCCTCTGTGACAAGGAGACACAGAGAAAATGTCACCTGAATGAAGGGAAAGAAAAGGCTGAGCCAACCAGTGTTGAAAGACCTTCTGGGAAAAGGGAGCAGTGGGAGCCAAGACCCGAGGGAGACACAGGATCAGTGAGGCCATGGTGGCAGCAACGCAGTGACCGAGGAGACACAGTGGAGGGGCTAGGAGGAACTGAGTCTCAGACATACTTTAAGATGCCAACTAAACAACTAGAGATATCAAGCAGGCAGTTGAACACAGCAGCCTAGAGGCAGGCAAGAGGTCTAGGCTAAGATGGAAATTTGGGGGCCATCAGCGTACACATGGGACAGAAAGCCTTGAGACCAGGGGGGCCCACTAATCCAGCAAAAAGCGATGCTGGACTTCAGCCCTGGGGCACTCAGACATTAAGACAAGGATGAATCTGCAAAGTCTGGGAAGTGGCTGATGAATAGTTAGGAACAGTGACAGGAGAGGTATTGGAAAAATATGTTCAAAAAGAGGAAATGATTAGCAGTGTTTGATGATGTGGCTAATACAAAGGAGGCCTGAGAATTTATCCCTGGCTGTGGCAAGTCAAGGGTCACTGGTGACCTTGACAATAGCAGTTCCAGTGAAATGATGGGGAGAAGCTTGCTGAAAGGAGATTTAATAAGGAAAAATGTGTAGACAGCAAGTGAATACAACCGTTTGGCTAGCCAGGCGTGGTGGCACACGCCTGTAATCCTGGCACTTGGGAGGTTGAGGTTGGAGGATCAGTGTGAGTTCGAGACCAGCCTGGGCTACAGAAGTGAGCTCAAGGCCAGCCTGAACTGCATAGCAAGACCCTGTCTCAAAAAGACATAATAATAATAATAATAATAATAATAATAATGGGCTGGTGACATGGCTTAGCAGTCTAAAGCGCGTGCGTCTGAAACTTTAGGCTCACGGCAGGGACCGCGGCTCGATCCCAGGCACTACATGCTGCACCCCACCCCCACCCCCACCCAGGGAAAGGCTGAGCCGGCCATAATACAAACAAATACGTGACGTTTAAAAAATAAAATAAGCTTTTAAAAAAATTAATAAAAAATAATAATAACAACAACCCTTTGGCTATAATCAGGAAGGAGAGCATGCCAGTGGAAAGTGGGACAACTAAGTATTTTTTAATCTTTGTTTGGCACAGGGTCTCACTATGCAGCTCGGACTTGGTATGGGGGCCGGCAAGACATGTGATTAGCAGAGATTAAACCCAGCTCCTTGAGCTTGCCAGGCAGGCGCTTAGACCATCAAGCTATCTTCCCAGACCCAAAACTGAGGATTTTATTTATTTAATTTTTTTTTTTAAAATTTTATTTATTTATTTATTTATTTATTTGTTTGCTTGTTGTGTTTGTTTCTTTATTTATTCATTTTGTGGCTGGCTCAGCTTGCCCTGGTGGTGGCGCTGGCGCAGCATGTGGTGCCGGGGATCGAACTGCAGTCCCTGCAGTTGCCTGAGCCCTCCTAAACAGGCGCTTTAGACCACTGAACCATCTCGCCGGCCCCCAAAACTGAGGATTTTAAAGGCAGGAGCAGGGCCACATTTCTATACTACTTAGGAGGCTGAGGCAGGAGGGTCACCGTGAGTCTGAGGCCAGCCAAGGTTGGCCTGGAAGCTCTTGTGATCTTCATGCCTCAGCCTCTCAACGCTGGGATTACGGTGTGCATCACCATACCGGGCTACGTTCACATTTTCGGACCTAGGCCCCACCACAACACCGCGCGAGCTTTCCGAATTCACATATCCCAGACCTCACACTCTCCAAGCCACCAAGGCCGCCGACGGAGGGCGGGGACACTGGAAAGCGACCCCTCCGGACTACGTAAGCAGCGGGGACTCACGTTTCTCAATCAGAACTTCCTCGAATTCCAGGCCGAAGATCTGCAGCTCCTCCGCCAGCTGCTGGGTGGACACGGACATGGTGACCCAAGAGGGCCCGGGGCTGGCCCGCCCAGCTCCGACCCGACCGTAGAAGTCCGAGCGTGAGGTCGACGAGCTGACGAGGTTCCCCTTCTCCCTCTGGAAGACGAGACTGGAGGCGACCAAATGGCTTCAGGCTGGCAGAGAAGGTCCAGCTGCCAGCCACGGAAAAACGCCCACTTAAAAAGTGGGGGTGGGCCCCACGTTCCGAAGGGAAGACGTAGGAATTTCCGCAGGTCGCTCTGAAGGGGTGAACCTCGCTTTCAAAAAGCTGCCGGCAGGCAGGCTTTTTAGTGAAGGGAGGAGAACCCCACAGCCAGAGGAAAAAACCCGCCAAAGCGCTTGGGCGCCGTGCGCAGGCGCGAGACCCGGATCAGCCCCGCCCCCGGCCCCCTCGCGCTGCTGCGGCTGCGCGACGCGCTCCAAAGGCGGATTTTGTCGCCTGGGTTTAAGTGTCAGCCCTGGAGGGCTACGTACCTGCGTCACCTGCTCCGCGGAGTCGTGCTGCTTGTTTGTCCCTGTTTTGCCCCGTACCTGGGTGCGGAGGCGCTGTCCTATATTTGTCTTGGAATGTCGAGAACGTTCTGTGCCCAAGCACGGGATAGGAAGGACGTGTGGCCTCCCTTTCTCTGTGTCCCTAGGCTTCCTGCCCTGCTTTGCCCCGGGCTCATCCTGCAAGGTGACTTCGGTCGGGAATCTGTTTGTCATGACCATTACGGTGATGATTGTCGTGGAGCCAGCCACAAGGAGGGGTTTGTTTTGTGGGTACGGGACATTTTTGAGGCTAAGGGGTGGAAAGCTGACTTATGATTCTGCTTGGGAGCGGCATCATCTGGAGGCTTAAGAATGTCCCTTGCTCTCGTGACTGCATTTCCTATCCTAAGGGAACGACCCAAACTGCAGATTAAATTCTTTGTACAATCATTGTAGCCTCATGTACAATATTGAAAAAGTTGGAAGCTCTGTGAACACCGTGTGAAGGGATTACTGACTGGGGAATATATATATATATATATATATATATATATATATATATATATATGGATTTTATTCAGCCATAAAGAAGGAAGACATGTCATTTGCAAGAGAATGGATGAGGCCAGAGGTGGCAAGCCTGTAGTTCCAGTCAGAAGGAAGGAAGGAAAGGAAGGAGGGAATGAACGAAGGAAGGAAGGTAGTGGATGAATCCTGAGACCATAATGCGAAGTGAAATAAGTCAGGTAGAGAGAAAGTTAAGTGTCACACAGGTTCTCTTATACAAGAAACCCAGGGTCAGCGAGATGGCTCAGGGGTCTAAAGCACCTGCAGGGACCACGCTTTGATTCCTGGCACCACATGCTGTACCAGTCCCACCCCCAGGGCAGACTGAGCTGGCCATAATAATTTAAAAAAAAAAAAAGAAAAACCAAATATAGAATAAACCAAAGGAGGAGCATTTTGGAGATTGGGAAAGGAATTAGAGAAAAGAAGGAAATCAAAATTGATCAAGATACCATACGGCTTTTAGACTTCCTCCTTTTAGCTTATGCAAATATTCTCCTAATTTTTCTTTTATTAATTTACTCACATTACATATTGTTAGATTCCTGATCCACCCAGAATTTTCTTTTTTTCTTTATTGGTCTTTTTGAGATGGAGTCTAACTTTGCAGTTCAGGCTGGCTTTCAACTCAATATATGTAGCACAGGCTGGCCTCAAACTCAAAGCGATCCTCCTGCCTCAACCCCCTGCCTCAGCCACCATACCTGGCTATTTTTTTTTTTTGTTAACATAATAATACATATAGTGATAGATCAGGTAAGATTTGGATCAGTAACATAGACACAGGCAAATTGTAATATAACGATGGGTTAGGTAAATCAGAAATTTATTATTCTGTGAATAAAAGAATTCCAGACTGGTAGACTGGAGCTAATCATATGGTAGCATCCTGTGCAGGATTGGGTCTTTCCAGTTTCTCCACTGTCCTCTGATTAGTTTCTGTTATTATAATCACCTCATAGTTCAAGATGGCTTCTGAAGTTCTGGGCAGCATATTGACATGCTATTTTAGAAGAAAGAAGGAGGGTGAAAAGGAGAAAAACTTTCTTTTGAAGCTGGGTCTCAGCGTTTAGGCTAGCCTTGAGCTCTCTGGTGATCCTCCTGCCTCAGTGCTTGTATTACAGGCATGTGCCACCACACCAGGCTCCAAATGTTTGCATACCCTCTTTTTTTTCCCAGTAAAATCCAGTATTTATTTCTATAGTACTTTATAGAATGGAATTTTCTTTGACTTGTATCCATTTCCCAGGGATTATGGACCCATTCATACTCTCCATATTTAGAATCAAATGTTCCATTTTCTTTTTTTTTTTTTTAAAGGTTTTTTGGGGATCAGGAAGATAGCTCAGTGGAATAAGTGCTTACCTGGCAAGTGCAAGGTCCTGAGTTCAATCCCTGGTACCACCAAAAATAAAAATTTAAAGAAGTTTTTTTGTAAACTTTATTTATTTCTTTATTTATGTTGTATCCCACTCAGCCTGCCCTGGGAGTGGGGCTAATGCAGTATGTGGTGCCAGGGATTGAACTGCGGTCCCTGTGGTTGCCTAAGCTTGCCTAAGTTTGCCTAAGCAAGCGCTTTGGACCGCTGAGCTGTCTTGCTGGCCCTCAAAAGTTCCTTTCTGAAGAGATCTTAATTTTAAGGTAAAACGTTGTCCAAGTTCTTGAATTCCCACTTTCTTTTCACTCTTGAATATGTACCTATTAAGTCTGAAGAAAATGTCATCCCTCTCATTGTGGAATGTGGCAATCTGTCTTTCAATAAATTGAGGATTATGATGAAAAAGAGATGCAAACATACGTCCAATCGAATGACCCAAACTTGTTGTAAAGTTATTTAAAATTATTTCAGGTACATATTCTGTTGAGTTCTTGCCCTTTTTATTTCTTTTCAAAGATGAGCACTGCTCATTAGTTGGACCATTTGGCAAGTGACTCAAATTAAGTCCATGTGGTGTTTTACAATCTTCATTAATCACAATTAGATCGGTGAAATCTCTTTGAGATGCATTGTGGAATAATTTTTTTTCAGAGCCAGTCCTTTTCTGTAATACACATGTGAGCTGGGTATAACTGTGCAGAGCTGCTGGCAGCGTTTTACTGTTCTCCCATGGGATCTGTCTGATGTGATGAAAATCTTGGGAGAAGTTTCTCTGTTGCAGTAAGAAGCAAACTCAGCTGTAGCTTTGTCATAAACAACCTCTTCATCATTAGGGTCCACTGTAGTTTCATCATAGATTCATTGGTTGTCAATAGTTTTGAGTACCAGTTTTGGTGGAGCCTTATCACCAAGAGCTTCTCTCTCTTTTGTAAGCTTTTTTTTTTTTTTTTTTTGAGACAGGGTCTCACTATGCAGTTCAGGCTGGCCTTGAGCTCAATTTTGTAGCCTAGGCTGGTCTTGCACTCACACTGATCCTCATGCCTCAGCCTCCTAAGTTTTTCTTAGCAGTCAACTTTTCCTTCCCCTGATGCTGTTTCCACCGTGTGAACATTAAATGTCACTGCTGCTTGTTCTTAATTTCCAAAATGCTGAAGCCTGCGGGGAAGGCAGTTGCTTTTGGGGGGTGGACCCCACCTTTTGTTGCTCCATCCCAGGAGACTGCAACTTCTTAAGGGTCTGCTACAGTGGCTTTCCTTTTCAAGCCGTTCTTCCCGCTGCTGCCACTCTTTTACCCGGCCTTCGACATGTTTGCTCCGGTGCATCCATCTGCTTACCCTCTTTGAAAGAGGCTGGAGGTAGTATTTTTCAACTTTTTAAAAAAATTATTATTATGGCCCGCTCAGCCTGCCCTGGGGGTGGGGCTGGTGCAGCATGTGGTGCCGGGAATTGAACCACAGTTCCTGCGGTTGCCTAAGCTTTCTTAAGCAGGCACTTTACTTGTATTTATTGCTTTTGTGGGACCAGCTATTCCTTTTGTTGATATCTTTCCAAAAGAATAAAAAGCATCCCACCACAGCAACATATGCACAACCATGTGTTCTAGTCAGGGTTTTACTAGAGGAACAGATACAATACAAGGAACAGATATAACACGAGATGTGCCAGTGACAGAGTCAGATGGGGAAGTGTGCTGAGAGTGTCTGCACACTGCCCACTGAAGGATTCAGTCCCAAGGCTTTTATACTCATGATAGTGTTCCATCCCTAACGGTCTCTATTGGTCTTACCAGGTTTCTACCAGTTTCTAGCAGTCAGCTGTCGGGTCTGAAAAGGAAGGCAGAAGAATCTGCTACAGAAAGCTGAAGGGTCCAAACTAGAGGCTGATGGAAAGCTGAAGGGTCCAAACTAGAGGCTGGCGAGTCTGTGCAGGAAGCTAGGAGATAAAGCCCAAACTGAGTTATGCTGGGGCAGGGCCCTGGCTCACAGTGTGAAACAGCCAGACAATGCAGCCAAATTGATGAAATGTATCCACCGCCAGGCATCCAGCCAAGTTGACACAATGTATCAACCACTACACCATGTTTATACCAGCACAATTTGTAGTAGCTAAATCTAGGAAATAGCCCAAATGCCCATTAACTGGTGAATGGATATAAAAATGACTCCTTTAATATAATGGAGTACTACTCAGCCATAAAGAAGATTAACTGAGACATTTCTAGGTAAATAGATCCACCTTGAGCTCACACTCTTTTTTTTTTTTTGTCTTTTTGAGACAGGGTCTCACTATGCAGTTCAGGCTGGCCTTGAGCTCATTTTTGTAGCCCAGACTGGTCTTGAACTCACATCAGTCCTCCTGCCTCAGCCTCCCCAAGTGCTGGGATTACCGGCATGTGCCACTATGCCTGGCTGTTCTCTCTCTCTCTCTCTCTCTCTCTCTCTCTCTCTCTCTCTCTCTCTCTCTCTGTCTCTCTTTCCTGAGCTCATATTCTTAAGTAAAATAAATTAGACAAATGTGTAAATACCACTTTGTTTCTCTGGTATGAGAAACTGAAAGCATAAGTAAGAACCAAAACAAATATTGTGAAATGGGAAAAAAATGTTCAAAAGAAAAGGGGAACTAGGAAAATTTTTCATTTAGCAATAATCATACCTCAGAAAAATCTCATTGGTTATAATACTGCCACTGCGAAAAGCTGGAAAGGGAAATTAGGGAGGGGGAAGGGGAAATGAAAGAAGGGAAAATTAAATGAGGAAAGAAGAGTAAAACAGAAACAGAGCTATGTAAATAAAGAGGAGGCCAGGGGGATGGAGGAAAAAGGATCCGGTTACACCCGGTACAGGTACAGACTCCCTCTGATGAGTGCGATCTGTCTGTACATCTACGCTGTACCAATGCAGTGGACGATTGCAAGGGCCTCCGACAGAGCGGACAGGGCATGGAGTAATAGGACAAAGAGCAGTTTGTTGCCACTGTCCCTGGGCAACTAGAGTCCACCCAAGAGCCCCGTTTTCTACTGCTTCTATCCTACAGGATAATTTTTCACTGGAAATTAGCACAAAGCAAAGCTACAAAAGCAAAAGCAAAGATTAAAAGCAAATGAACAGTGACCAAGAGTTCGGAGTGTTCCGACAGCCTTTCCAAACCCATTGCTCTCCACTGACCTGAACCCCTGCACAGCGGGGAGTCAAAACCCTCCATTCCACAGGGAGCCCCCCAGTCAGCTTCCTGGGGCAGCTCAGCTGCACAGTTAACCCACAGCTGCACAGCTTCTCCCCAGGAGGGGTCTCTCCGCTCATCAATAAACTTAACAAAAAAATAAAAAGAAATAGTGCTAGGAAGATTCCAGGGCACAAGGCTGGGCGTGGTGGCGTGTGCCTTTAATCCCAGCACTTGGAAGTCTTAGGTCGGAGGATTACAGTGAGTACAAGACCAGTTGGGCTACAAAGTGAGCTCCAGGCCAACCTGAGCTACATAGTGAGACCTTGACTGAAAAACAAAACAAACATAAATAAATAAATACAAAACAAGAAAAATTCAGGACAGGCAAACCTGTAACAGTGGAGAGTAGTTCTGGTTGTCAGGGTGGGACAGAGAAGGTATGGGGAGTTGCTGCTCAGGTTATAGGGTTTCTTTTTGGGACAATGAAAATGTTTGGGAATT